>CAAKHC010011256.1:0-16929 GCA_901007825.1 Macroramphosus scolopax
GATTATTGGCTGGAGAAAGGAGGTATTCTGACAGAAAAGGAGGCCAAGGTTAATCACTGAATGATCCAGTTGAATATGTGTTTGCAAGCTAAGGTCATTAGGTCAAACTTTGAATGTGTGTTAAATCATTCTCACTCTGTGTCTCTTTCTCATACAATCTTCAGCCAGCTCTTGGATGGGCTCCTGGATCTACATGGTGATGGCACCTTCCACCGGGACATCAATCTGGAGAACATCATGATCCATACCAGCTCCGGTGTCCTGCGTGTGACGACACTGGACTGTGGCTTAACCTCTCGTTTTCGGCAGGGAGCTTCATTCAGCCAGTATCATGGTACGATGGAGGGCTGATACTCCTTTTCTCCATGAATTTGTGTGTGAAATTTTTCATTTACACAACGTCCAAACAAAAAGACAATCAAATCTAAACCACTTTACTTTGTCCTTGTATTCCAGGAACTGCTTGTTATGCACCTGCCGAGTGGGCCACATCTAGGAGCTACCAGCCAGGCCCGACGACCGTGTGGCAGCTGGGAGCGGTTCTGTTCGAGCTGCTCCACTGCTGTCAGCAATTTGACACCAAGGTCTTCTGCAGGGGGTGGCAGAGAATCCAACGGCAAGTCTACACGTGAGTACAGCACACCAGAGAGCCGTCTTGGAGGAGCTTCGCCTGCACCCATGGATTAATTAGGCCAAAACGCATTAGACGGACAACCCATCCCAATTCACTTTGTAAATTCAAATTACAATCACCAGAAAAGAGTCAAAACATGGAATTCCAAATTGTGAGTCCAGGCAGGTATCATGGCACCTTCATCCTGCCAGAGGAAGGTCCCCTCATTCTGCCAGATGAAGGTAGGCCTTGGACTCAAAACCAAATTTGTAATAACTATTTGTATTAGTATGTATTTTCAAATAAAAATCTGAACTGTATATTGTTGTGATGTGTCCATGATTTTACAGGAATCCCAAAAAGGAAAAAGTACATGAATATTTATTTAAGTTATCGACTTTGAAGTTGCACCAGCTAAATAGGTAAACCCCTTAAGTTGTCCTCTATTTGCAGTTCACTTCCTCCTTTTATGGTAGTTGTGGATTGAGACGACCTAATCTGCAGCATACAGCCCCTCTTTGTAATAATCGTTATGCTAACCATGGATAAATCCAGAATAAGAAAAGTATTGTTACTATTCTTTTTTTTAGTCCCTGCAATCAATCGCTTTTTTGACGGCCTAAACGTGCTCAAAAAGTGGTGATGTATATTGGAGGATAGTGTGTTCTGATGACACGTGTTGGAAGGGGCGGGTCTGCGAATTCAGTGATCTCGCCATGAAGAACATGACTGTTATAGCTCAGCGACACATGCACAGATTTTTCTGATGCTTCACATGTTTGGTCAGAACCCCGGCCTGACAACATCTGTGTTCCAATAATGACGCATCTGAGGGCGATTACAATATGGCGAATCCCGACATGCGTGCGAGGGCCCATTTCAATGCTGCTCCCAGCGCTAGTTTGTGTTTACTTTTGTGATATCTGGCTAATTTTCTCAGAATCCTTATTCTCTACCAGCATCAACTCAAACATCCACAACAACCAGACTGTACAAGAGAAGAAGAACCTTATTTGAGGTCATATTTTGGTGCAAAGATTTCTTAAGTAGCAGGACAGTCGCAGAACGTGAAAACAGGAGCACTGTATGTTTTGTCCCTAAAATCAATGATAAATTGTAATACATAATGGTGAATTCAATGTAAGTCAAAATAAGCTTTTTTTTGCACCCCAACAACAGTATCTCAACAAAGGATGTTAGACTCATTAGAAGATCAATATGCTGATAAGGGTCTTCTGCTCCTGAATTAAAGGGAAGAGTGAAATGTATGGAAGCATCTGAACACCCTGACACTGTTTGACCGTGAGGCCTGAGTGACAGTGTACAGCATATCAATCACCATTATCCCGGCTAGAAAACAACAAGAGAGCTCTTCTCAAAATGTGTGGGCAGAGCTTATGTCAGTCAACATTTACTCTTCAGTTTGTCGGAACACTTCTGCTTCGCCGACTTCCACAGCCTGCAGTGAAAGCACAGCACTCGAGTTTATAACAGACGTTCACTGCTCACGCACAGCTGAAGAGGCAATACTCTGTCCTCATCTGGAGAAACAGCACAATGAATGCATTCTCCAAAAGACAGAATACAGTCAAGTAGCAGACTTCTTGTGTATCAACAGTGTTACCAAGTGAAGGTCAGTTGATCCTAAACGCAACACACGTTTTAGGGTTCAACAAGACATTTTGGTGCACTTATATTAAAAAACAGGTACACGTTAGATGAGACATCCTCTTGTTGCTTTATTTAACAATGGTAGTGATTAGACCAGCAGATCAATATAACCTAATTGCTGTTCTCCCTGCTGTCATCCATTCACTGCAGCTTTTGATTGTCAGTTTTATGCTTGTGACAGTGTGTGTGTCTGTGATCCGGGTCAACTCTGGGTCAAAGCTTGTTCACGTGGTCTGGCTGGATGGGTCCTTACAGTTCCAGCAGAGACAAAAGATCTCCTAATACGTCTGAAAAGTGAGAGTGATGGACGCCCCCCTGTGGTACTAACAGTATAGGCCCATGCCTGTACGTGCACACACACTTACTGTATATACACACACTCATTTCTCCTGACTGGCTCAACTACCATGGAAACATGGAACAAAGGAAGGGGCCAGTGAAAACAGGCCTCAGACAAACAAACAGTATCTTCATGTTATAGGCCTTTCATTACTCAGTAAGTTAAATGTATAACTATTCAAATACATTCTATAGTACATGTGTTATACCTTCTAACAGGGTTTTTCCTCACTCTAATCGAGGGTCTGAGGAGAGAAGGTGTCATGCTGAACAGCCCGTCAGGGTACTCTGTATGTTAATTTGGGCTATTTAAATACAATTGAGTTGTTACAACCCAGGATGTGTTCATTCTGCATATTCTTGCTAACAGGTACAGACATCCTCGTTAGCAGATGTAGCTGTAGATGTAACATGTTTTTACCAACCAAGAAAAAGATACCATTCGAAAGTATTAAAGAAAACATTGAATACAACTCTTATCGTATTAGAAGGTTCCTTCCGGAGCAACAAAACCAGGTGCAAACAGTAAGATAAAAGTTATTTATTTGCACGGATTTGGAGGATTGAGCAACAAATACAGCAACAAAGAGGCAGAACAAGCTAACCTAAAGAAGGTGGCTGATGATGCTGCTCAAAACAACATATAACAAATCGTCCTAAATCAGTAACAGTTGAACTCTATAAATATGTTTTGACAGAAGATTAATCTTCCGACTTAGCGTATTCCCACTGGAACGTTGGTGGATGTGTTCAGCTCCTGTTGTTTTGCATTGAGTCTATGAGACTCTTGTTGTACTCCGTCACTTGTTCGGACACATTCTTGGCGACCGTGGTGAAGTCGCTCTCTTGAGACTTAGCGGCGATGACTGGCGCTGCAGTTAAAGGCAAATCACTGGTGTAATAAGAAACGTGTCTCACTGAGCTGACGACAGATGACAGAGGTGATGAGGGACATCGCTCAACAACTTCTCAGAAGGATACACTCTTTCATTGCAAAATTGTTCTGCTCCATGTGTTGCCACTTCCTCTCCAGGTTAGCCAACTAAAACAAAACAAACACAAGATGAGCATCTGCAGGAAAATCTTTAACTACATTCGTACAATAGAATAAGGTTCTTGCTCAAGAGAATCTACAATTATTTTGTATAAATGCAACCTTTTATGATTAGACACTCATTTCAGTCGTAGGTGTTTGTATCAGCGTCTTCAGCTACAATAAATTACAGCCAAATATTAAGTGTCAAATACACAAACCTGAGCATGAGTCTCGTTTTCTTGGAGTTGGGTCTTCTTAGCTTCATGTTTCTGATTCATCTCCTCTAAAAGCTCTCTGAACGCATCCCGGCGTTCAGTCAGTGACACCCGCTCCTCCTCCAGTTTCTGCACCACAACAACACACGTATGTCGAGCATTTACTTTAGCTGTTTGAAGTAAACAGATCGATAGTGTGGGTGCTGAGAAATGTAAGAATGATGATGAAATTAATTAGAAAGGAACAGCTTCCTGCAACACAATCCACACCCACACAACTCCAGCACAGCGTCTCACCGTCTTCTTGTCCTCTGCGGTGTGTCTCAGTTTGTCCAGGTCTCTGTAGGTCAGCAGCTCAGACTCCATGGTGCTGACATGCTCCTTCAGAGTGCTGAGCTCGCCTGTGATCTTCCCCTCCAGCTGTTGCACCTTCTCCAGGTCCACTTGCAGGCGCTGGGAATCTGGATGGGGGGATGGTGGGATGTGAAGACATTTGGAATTTGCTTGTTTGAACGAAGTATCATTTACTGAGGAAAGGTATGTTTCTGTGTGTGTCACTGACCAGTCGTCAGTTCTCGGGCGGTGCTCTCTGACTGCACCACCTCTGTCTCCTTGCTGAATAGCACCTCCTGCATGTTCTTTAGCTCATTGGCTGTCACTGTATCCACCTGACGTAGCCGCAACATGCTCTATGCAGAAAAGATAGAACTCACTTACTTTTCTTTTTTGCATGCTCAGTCTTTTTTATTCCTTTTATGTCAATTGACTTCAATTATCAATCCTCCTCCTCTCATTCTCTCCCTCTGCTCCTCACCCGGCTGCAGTGCTCCAGGAGGGCCACGATGTTGTCCTGGTTCTGGGTGATCTTCCCCTGCTCCTGAGCCTTGACCTCCTCAAATGACTCCAAGAAGCCTACACAATTAGAGAAGGTAGTTACTGTTAGCTACCGCCTGCTGCATGGAATTCAAACCAATCATCCAAGGACGGATGTGCAGAGTCCATCCTGGTAATAAACAGGAAATACAATATTTTTTATCCATGTCAAACTTATACTGATGGAAAATCAGAAATTCAGTTATGACTAAGTTCAATTGAACTAATATATTTATATTGGTCTTTCTACTGTAACATGATGACACCCAGACAGTTCTGATCAAGTCATGTCAATTGTCACAAGCTCAACTCACGGTCAATATCCACCTCTTTCCTCTTCAGCTCCTTGTACTTCTGTTGACACCCTCCTAACAGACAGACAAAACACAAAGCAATCATTACTACATGTATCCTAGGTAATATCACCAGGTAAGAAAGTACAGAAGATAATCAGCTGATTGGACTCTATTGACACAGTGACGCCGAGGATAGCAAAGGTGACAGAAGCCTCGGTGTATGTTACCCTGGGCTTCCTCCGAGTCCTGCTCCACCTGTCGGATCTCCTCTGTCATTTGACTGGTCCTGTCTCTGATCTCTGCGAGCCTGAAACACAACGCACACTTGAGTTATGAGCAACTGATAATGAGGTCAAGGTCAGAGGGTTCAGTAGGTATCGATGTTTTTATGTGACCCATTGAGAAAGATGGATCAAATCGTCTGAGAGGAGTTCACACAAATATTTATCCTTCTAGAAATCTTACATGTAGTATAAGAACATTTGGTTTGAGATGATTTCAGAAAAGTTTTACTGAGCCACCATCTGATCAGCAGGCCTTTAAAAATCAAACCTGACAGATCAGATCATCAGTCATACTGAAGATATATTGTGTAATTATTATTACTTACTGTCTGTTCATGCTCGCCATTTCCTGGTTGCCCTCCTTCACCTGCAAATCAAAACAACAGCATCGAGTTTTCTAGAAGTTCCATGAAATAAAAAAGGGGGGGGGGGGGCTTTTGGCTTTGACAAAGGGTCTGCATTTTAAGTTATCAGTATTATTGTGAATCTTACCTGTCTGATAAATTTCTCTCTTTCCTCCTGGGGGGTTCCCATGCTCTTATGCTCCGCCTCCATGGCGTCCCGCTTCATCTCCATCGTTGACAGAATGTCATGGAGCCGAACCACTTCCTGCTTCATTGGTGAGTGGGCTATCTCCTTCATGAAAAGGAAAGATGAGACAAAGCAACTTCTAGTACTGCTACAACTCCTGTGAGCAGTAGTTGCTCGGCGTTGGGTGCCACAAACAATTGTATGCATTTACTTCCCTTTGTATTTCTTTTCTTTAGTTCTATATTTTCTTCCTGCCTCTGTCCAACCTCTTATTACTGTCTCCATTCACAGCCCACCTCACTCCCCGCCCTCTTTCTTATTTATGACCCAACTCACCGCTTCATAGTCCTCCTTCCTGGTCAGCAGGATGTCCAGCTCCTCCTGGAGAACAGTCATCTCCTGGGATACAATAAATAAGGAAGCAACAGGTTAACCTGCAGTACATGTATGGATACGACCATCTCCAACATGACATGTCAAACTGCCAGCACAGGAACGAATTCTTAATACTTCAAAACTACAAGCAGGTACAAAAGAATATCAGTGTAAAAGTGCAGCCACACCTGCAGCAGCTCCTCATTGGTTGTTGTCATGGTGAAGTACTTCTCTTGCTTTGCAGACGACATGTCCTGGACGACCTGGTCAGCAACATGTCTTTCTCTCTTGATCTCCTCTTCAATGGCCCTGATAGCGTCCTCCTTCCTGCAGAGCAAACACACAGCAGGATGGAGACGTCCCTTTGTTTGTCTTTGATATACAATAACATGAGGAGGGTGACATGTGACAAAGGTCAAAGGTCATATTCATAGACATGAAGGGAGGATGGAAGATGAGAGAGGGAAAGTACAGGTGGGCAGCATTCATGTTAAATCTATCACAGTATCTCATGGTAGTTTGTAGTAACAATTTAGTTGGGGATATGAAGGGTATCTTTCTGGCATGTCACATCTACATACAGTTAAACCTGACCATCATCACATACTAAACCGTACCAAACAAGTTGGCTAAAAAAAACTAAAGTAAGAATTTTACTCACATTCGTTACAAAATGTAAATGGCAACATTCAAATCGACCCCCCAGTAAAAGCTGTACCAATAATGCTCCTTTATAAAAGTGCAAATGATGTTTAAATAGTGAAAACAGTGTCACAAAATTGATAATATTCAAATGGAGAGCCAACTGTTGTGGTGTTGTTCCTCCACTATGGACCATTTATTCATTTGTGTCCTTCATACAGTCACTATTATTATTATTATTGTATTCAATTACACTTATATTGGCCAATTAAAGGGGCACCAGTTTATTTAGATTAATAGACTACAGAATTGTAGTGTTGCTACATGTCATGTACATTGTTGTACATTCAGCTGAAGAGAAAATAAGAAGGAGAAGACGTTTAAGAGGAGCAGAAGTTCTTGTGAGGACCAGCCTGCTGAGACGAGGCGGTGATAGTTCTGACGTTGTGTAATAAATCAGTGGCGTAAAATAAAACACAGGAATAAATTTACAGAAGTGAATAACGATATGTGTAATGATTACAGTAGTGTGGTTATATAACAAGGCAAGAATGTTGAGGAACTTCATTCATTTCAGAACTCACGATGATGAAATATTTACTGTGAAGCCCAAATGTTTCAACGCACATTAAAATGATTTGCGTTTGTGTGTGCGTGTCTGTGTGTGTATGTGTACGTGCGTGTGTGTCACAGATTTAAAGCCTGAAGTGTAACATCAGGACAATCTCTATCCAGTGTCTGATCGATGTGCCCAGTTCACAGTCTTGTGAGCCCTGGGCGACGTTATATGGCTCAACCCTAAGTGTTCTATTATCATTGCTGACTGCTGCTTCCAAGCAGGAAGCAGAGAGGGAGGAGGATTGACATCCTCAATCATAAATGTCAAGCTCATATAAACAGTGCATGTCAGCCTGTAGATTTTACAACAAGGACCAAAGGTCTTTGGCTGTGCTGGCTGCGTGGAGGTGACAGTTAAATCAATCCTCTTACTGCTCGCAGAAGAACAGGTACGTGTCTTTGGTTATTATTCGATAACATACTGTACAATAGAGACGTCAAATGAAATGCTGAAGTCACAAACATCAGAAAGCGATAGAGGCATTAGTTGTGTTACATGCAGGTTAAAGGTCATTCAGCTGACATACATTATGTTCATGGGTTCATAAGAGCAACAGGTACACTTGCTCTTCACTGAGTTTCACTTTCAGGAACTTCAGCACTTGTGTTTTACACAAAAAAGAATTAGGACGAACAGCCTCAGTGGCACAGGGGTGCAACAAATATGATCAATTAAGGAAGCACAAATATTAGGATTAGGATCATCCAGATGAACAGTTTGATTCTGTTCCTAGTTATCCAGGATACCACAGGGTTTCATACTCTGCTAGTGTCCACAGGGATGTGTGGAAGTCTACAAAGACATAGGGAATACAAACATGTTGAGAAAATGGAAGGAATTTAATGGTTCCTGCTATTGTTTATTCAAACACATGAATCCAGTCCCACTGCTCGGAGTACAAGCTAGAACATGAAAGCTGTGTCGCTGTCACACTACAGGATAGTTCCCTCTCACTGTCGCTGTGCACGCTGCTCTTTCTTTATCTGTTGTTTTGTGTCAGTCACCAAGATGACGTATTGAGAAAAAAGCCATTAAGAAATACCTTTCCATAACCCATAGCACATAGTCAGAGCTAAACACTTCTACCAGCAGAGGATACTGCAAGACAACCAGCAGAGTACTTTGAATGACAGATCACTCATGTTCTCAGCATCTCAGTTGGAAAGAGAGAATGTTTTTATATTCTGTATTATATTCTTTTCCCTGACAGGAGGGATTATGGGCGGGCGCCAGCTACCACTCCGACTGCTGTGGTTGATTGCTATGTTGGCAATGAATATAAACGGAAACAGTGCTGCGGCTGGGGAAGAGGATGTACTGGTAGGGTAAACTCTATTCTGCTTATCCACTCTGGATAGGAATCAGTAATACATTCCAACTCACACAGTTGTAGTTTGTAAAATGTTTTATCTTGTTCAATCACGTTGCTATTATATATGTATATGACTTATATGAGAGCACTTTCTCGGAAGAAATGCAGGAACTTCTGATGTTTTTTTAAATCCTTTCTGGAAGTTCTAACCATGTGTGCTTCCATCAGCAGGTCACAAACTTTACCAACCGTCATCTACAAGCCATCCCTCCCAGCAGCAACAGCTCCACTGACAACACAACACAACTGCTGTTGGAGGGGAACATGATTACTCTGAATGACGGGGACAGACTATCCCTGGCTAGTTATCCAAGACTGGTGGCACTCCATTTGGATGGTAACCTGGTGACCCAAATACCACCCAGGTACTTCTCTGTTGTACCAAACCTCAAAGTGCTGACTCTGTCACGAAACCAAATACGCAGGTAAATAAAAAAAGTGCATTTCATTCTACAAATCTGTTGTAACATGTTTTGAGTGTGTAAGTGCTTCCACACTGGAAAACTGACAAAATGAAGTACCTAAATATATCTGTATTCATAAAATAAACAATATTTGCTTGACCGAGAGGGGAAGTGAGTCAGTGATACGACTGATCGTACAAACGGGTGTCGTTGCAGCCTGGATCCAGAGTCTTTCTCAGGCCTAGATGTCCTGACAGTGATGAACCTGTCCCACAATCTGCTGACGAGTCTCCCTGCACAGCTGTTCAAAGGGTTTAATAATCTACAGGTGAGCCCCTAAATCCCTGAAGATATTCTGCAGGATCAACAGAAATTTGCAATGCTTGAAATACTCATTATGACGTCATTATGATGATTATGATGAGGGTCAAGCTGTGATACTGAAAAGGAAAAAGATAATTTGATTCCTGTCAGAGATAGATGAGGAAAGCAACTAAGTGTAAAAGTGGCGAAGAAATTGTGTTTTCCTGTCTGACTGATTGTGTGAAGCAGTTAATTAGTAATCACTTATCCTCATCTAATCTGGACCCATCAGGAGCTGAACCTACAGGAGAACCTCTGGAACTGTTCCTGTCCATCATTGAGCAGCATCCAGGAGATCATTGCAGCAGGAGTCATATCTGGTAATCCTCCTTGTAGAGTTTTAAATGAATCATTATAAACCACAAGGCACAGCGGAGGAGCGTGGCTCCCTGTGTGTTCCGGCCGCTCTCGTCCGATTGGACCCGAATGTTTGAGCTGGGCCGGATTTCACACCTGTGTAAAATCACAACAGTGTGAGCAGTTTGCAAGACATCTGTTTTGGATTCTGCTATCTCTGTTATCAGGTCTCAGTCAGACTTTATGTCGCATGCAGGTTTGTCTTTGTTTCATCGAGGCCCAACACTATCTATTACATGCAATATCTGTAAGTGTCATTACCAGTGCAGATACTTGGACGTTTGGCAACCAAATTCCTACAGTACACAGCTGATTATATTCACGTTAAAGCCTCTGGCATTCTACATAGACATGCAAAATACTGACGAGACAGACACATCTAAGTTCAGTCGTTACGACTAGACAATCAATCAACAGTGACTTGCTCAGTGAGAGTATAGGCTGGTTGGTTTTTGATGGCAGTTGCTTAATGTTTATGACATTGTCATATCTGGATCCACAACAGGGCCAAATGTGACGTGTGCTTTACCAGAGGGGCAGGCCGGAATGGATCTTTCTGAGGCTGTAGCTAAGTGCAATTCACCCCCATCCTCAAACGCAGAACCAAAAACCCCACAAGCTGACACAACGGTCAACTTTCGGCAGATGGGGGTCCCGTCCACTTTGCCAACAACTAAGATGACCACCCTCCAACCCAAGCTAGGAGAAGCACCTGCGATTGGGAACACATGGAAGTTCACCGCATGTGTTGCAGCCTTGGCACTGACAACTTCCACACTCATTGTGTGTGCCATCAAAGGTCCTTCCTGGTATAGACTCTTCCACAACTACCGGCATAAACGGCTGCGCCAAGAGGAGCACAGAGATGAAGATGTTGTTTCAACCAACTACTTAGAAAGAGGGAGATACACGAACCATCAGACATTCACCTTTGATCAAGACGGGCCAGTAGAGGAGGATGACTACTTTGAGGATCCTTATATCAAAAGGGAAGAATGACATGCAGAAGAGGGGACTTCAACATAAACCATGAATAAGCGCAGAGCGGCAGTAAAAAGAAGATGGTGCCATTAACTTCTGACGAATATCACATCTAAAAAGTTTCTGTTTATTGCAGGCAGTGGGGATAACTGACGGGAAAATATGGACCATCTGTGGAGCAACGTCAAAACTAGATGTAAATCATGAAGATGTTATTTTTCAGGATAAATCTCTGTCTCTGACATCTCGAGCAACACAACTGCGTGATATATATATAGAACATAAACTACCACCAAGTACTTACTCTCTTCTCTCAGTGAAGATGCTATCGATGCTTTCAGCTTCGCCGTCATTCTGGGCTTTCAACTGGTATAAAGGAAAGGAACCAGAATGAAACATTTGTGTTTGTATAACGGAACATCCAGAGCAATCTTTAAAATCCAGTCTACTGAGAAACATTCTTTACATTATTCCACCATAAAAAATTGATTTTCTTCACTTATCTCTGATATAAACAGTGTGTCACTTGTGAATATTATCTTTTGATTGAATATTATTTCTATTAATTATGTTGGAGAGCTAAAATAGCGTTCACATTTATATTATGGTAAATTTGCTACAGTTACAACATACTAGAAGTTAGTACAAAAACATCTCTGTTCCACACAGACTTCCTAAATAGTACAGTATTTCTAAATATTAGAATTCATCCATTGACTTAAGTTTTTAGATAGTTCTTATAGTGTACTCACGGTGCTGTAGTCCTGGATCATTTCCTCCATGTCTGTGTTGGTATTGAGCTTGTCCACCAACTAAAGATACAAATACAGAATTTGGCCAAACATGATTTAAACAATCAGGCTGATAACCAGCAGGATTCATCCAGTGATTTTGTTATGGTTGTGACGTCTAATGTAACCCTTTAAAAACTGTATTTTACCAGCCACTTTTAACATTCAACTACTCATTGAAGTGCAGCTGGCTATTTTCTTACACTCTAATAAAATATTTTGATTGACAAGTGTGTGATTTGTATTTCTAAACACAATTGCATTAATTGGAAGTAAACGTTCTCATTGCACGGGCCGGATCAGAAAACACCAATGGCATTAGAAAGTTCACGGAAAGTGCAGCTCTTTTTCCACAGGCACAGCACAGATGTTAAGATAAGATAAGATAAGATAAGATCATCCTTTATTCATGAAACTGAAACTGGAGATTACTGCTGGCTACTGAAAATAAGTACTGTAATTTTAGAAAAGAGCATCAGAAGAATAGTTATATTTTTAGGTGTGAGAACATCTAGTAGTTTCCAGCTGTTTACCATGTTGTAGTCAGCAAGCTGGCCTTGAAGATCCCTTATCTCTGTAGCCAGACCTTCAGCTCTGCGGGGAGAAGTCGGACAATAATTTGATGATAATTGGGGGATTTCTTTTTTTTTAGTTGTTATGTACTGTAACGTCATAATACTTGATTATTCCTTGCTTAATCTATTCCCTTAATCTTATGATCAGGACAAAAAGAAAATGGCGTCTGTCAGCATCAACAAGCAAGACAACCACTCACCTCTTTTCATAAGACAGATAGACAGAGTTCTCCTGGTTGTGGTGGTCAATCTCTTTGTGCAGCTTGCTGTTCTCTGTGGTCAACTCGTTGACCTTACTCCTAACAGCAACAACAACAATAGTCTTTTAAATCATCGAGTGGAGTGCTCTGCAGTGAAGGTTTCAAAATGTTGACCTTCTGAAAGCACCTCCAATAAAAGAATAATAGTAAGTATTAGACATGTTTTACACTGCACAGATTTAGATTTTGCTTCTTGTTCTTTTTATCATGTTACACCAATGAAGACTATTACATCAATAAAACATTTGTAACTATTATACTGATGTTGCTGTAATGAAAATCATACTTCTAGTCTCATACCACAAGCATGTATCAGGTTACCCAATGTGTGCAGGGCCTGCTAATATTGTTAGCAGCAGTTACAATGACTCATGTGTGTTACCTGAGAAGGCCCAAGTAATAAGACTTGTCCAGAATCTGTCTCTGAGGTCCTTCAGAGTGGAGGAAGGGAGAGTGTGGTGGAGAGGGAAAAAGAGAGAGAGGTGAGCCTTGCAACAATGTCATAATATCTGTGTTAACCATGCCAGCACAAAATCTGTGCTGGCATCGTAGATAGCTAATGTCCCTTTGACTCTACCTTTCATGCCAGTCTTCATCCCACTCAGCCCCTGTTGGGTCACAGGCCTGTCTGTCACCTTGATCGGGGCTGTCAAGACTCCAGGGTTGGTAATGGGGATGCCACCCCTCATACCTGGATGACCACTGGTACCTGGAACCATCTGAATGAAAATAAACACGTTAAACTGTATCAGACTGCGTGACAACAAGCTCATTAGTCGATGACATTGATATGTCAAGTTTAAGCTACCAACTACTAAGCTACTAAGATACCAACTCTAAAAGGCATTACCAAATACTGACTGTATACTGAAACAGTGTCTTAGTTAGGTGCTGATTATAATGTAGCTTTACATTAAGAAGTGCTTTCCTCAAGCCTTTGAAAGACCAAGATTTGAAGTAGAGTTTGATGAGATTGAATATATGTATGTATTCAACTCTGTGCAACATTTTAAAACTGAACCAAGTCAAACCAAACTGACTATTCAAAAAATGTAACTTAGAAAATGAAATCAAATGTGCTTTTAATTTTGATTAATCTTTCTGGGTTGGTATACTTGTGGCCATTGATTATGTTTCTATGTACGCGTTTGCCCAAAAAGAATATAAGATCTAAAAATGGTACAAGCAATAATTGTATTATATATATACATTTAAATTGTTTTTTACTTCTGCTATCCATTTAATATGTTGACACTGTAGCAGAGTGCCCAATACACAGAGTATAAAAGTACTTGTAAGTAAAAGCTATAATGCATCCAGCTTGCAGCTGTGTACCCCAGTTGCCACCCGTGTAGCTGTAGGAGGCGGTCGGATAGAAGTTGGGGGTCTTCCTGCTCCAGGGACCACAGATCCACTGCGGCTCATCGGCCGGCCAGTTCTGGAGGGAGGCCGCTGGCTCGCCATTATATGTAAAACTAATGGACACAAAATAACAAGTGAAGTATTTAACAGCTCGGTAGATAACAATCTATACAACATAGAAGCGCTGCTATTGCTTAATGGTTATAAGTTGTATGGTGACAGCAGCCAAGAGAACAGTGAAGCTTCCTAGTGACTGCACGTTTGGATCCTTACGCAGGAAACTTCTTCGTTTCCATTTCTCAGTACACAAATCTGATCATTTCAATTGCGAGTAACTGCTAGAGCGCCGACAGATGTACATATGTACCAATAGTGGAACCACACACTTAAAAATCTGAACAGGTTCCCCAAAGGATTGTACAAATGAAGGCTTTTTATTTAGGTTTCTTAAACCTACATGCATGCATGATCGCGGTCTTAGCTAAATTTACACAACTAACAATGCATGAAGTTAATTCATGTAATCTTTCCCAGTTATTCCACAAAAATAATTGTATTCAGACAACGTTTTCATGTTATTGAGAGCACAACGTCTTCAATTGAGGCTGTGCACTCTCTTTAGTTTGCTACTAGCTAACATGATGAAATTAAACTATGAAAGATAACGTTACAAGTACTAGCCATGTGTAGCTGAGGGATAACAGTTAAGATAGCCGTCAACGCCTTTTCTACGTGTTGAAACACTGGAGTTGTAACTACCAGTAGACACCAATATTATATATTTCCATTCATAAAATACTGTACGTGTAATGTTAATATTGGCTAGACTCAAACAACTTTAGCATTAGCGTAAACTCGTTAGAACTGAATGGATTACATTAGCTAGCAAGTGTTCCGTAACGTTAGCCTAAACGTAAGTGCACTTCTTTTAGTTTGACCACTTTGGCCAGTACATTTACAAACCGAAGCAATAGTTGCATTACCTGAATGGGAAACGTCAACCGAAAGGTTTAGCCAAAGAAGTTAACAACTGGGGGTCGATGTGAACGTTACCACGGTAACCGTCTTCTTCTACGTGTGAAATTATGAAGACGATACGCTGAACGGTGGACAGCGGCGCCACCCTCAGAGACATTTCTTATGTCTTCTTCTTCGCTGGTGGTAAACGTCAGCTGGCTTGGTTTTACTTACTTTAGCGCCACCCTCTGGAATCAATTGTCTACTGCTGGCCTTGTAATTAGTCCAGTAGCCCTCAAAAAAACAAATAACTTTTCTACCCTTCAAAGTCTCACCATACCTCGGACTTCAGATTTGTCAGTTAATACAACTTTATGAAAGTGAAATTCATGTTTTAGATCCAGTTTTTTAGACCTGATAAAATCATATTTACAAATTTTTACTAAAATTAATATAACTAAAATTAATATTAACTTACTTTTAGAGACTGAACAGACTGGTGAAGAAGGCCAGCTCTGTCCTGGGCTGGCCTCTTAACCCTGTGGAGGTGGTGGGAGACAGGAGGATGATGTCCAAGCTGTCATCTCTGTTGGACAACACGTCCCACCCCCTACAGGACACTCTAACATCCCTGGGCAGCTGGTTCAGTGACAGGCTGATTCACCCTCGGTGTCTCACGGAGAGATACTGCAGGTCTTTCCTCCCTGCAGCAGTCAGACTCTATAATCAAAACTGTTCCCAGTGAAGACACAAGGACTCACTTCTTTTTCTTACCCCAATGTGTGTTGTGCTGTACAATGTGCAAACTTACATGCGATAACTTATGTGCAATAACTGACTCAGTCTTCTTTTCTTACCCCAATGTCTGTGTGCTGTACAAGGTGCAAACTACATACCATAACTTATGTGCAATAACTGTATGCAATAACTTACAATAAATGCAATAACTGTATGCAACAACTTACACACACAAACGTATGTGCAATAATCTATGTGCAATTCCACAAACGTACTAACTTATTCATTTGTTTACTTATTACTTATTTTGTTTGGTAAATACTCTTTAACGTGTGCACTGTCCCTTTGATACTGTAATGTGTAAATTTCTCCGTCGTGAGACATTAAAGGTTTTCTGATTCTGATTCTGATTACCGGTTGATGAGTCAACAGCCTATGTACCAGTGGCAGCTGGTTTCGGTGTGTTGAGTGAGAAACACAGCGACATGAAACACACAACAAACCTTCAACCACAGCAATCAGTGGAATATATAGAAAAAGTCATTTAAAGACTGATTAACAATGAAGGAGGAAGATCTGATCCTCTTCAGAGTTTATCCCAGTAAAACACACACAGTCATCTTCAGCAGCTCTGACTTACTGTGGTGGAGAGGGAGCGTTATGATGTCACCTGCAGGACTTTGGGGGATGTAGTCTTTCTAATAATCTACTTCCACAGTCTTATAGGGAAGCAGCTCGACAACAAAGTGCAATTTCAAAGACTTGATGAATTAATAACAAATTCAGTGACATCATCTGTGTTTTCTTGTCAAACTTCAAATGGTTTTAAAGCTTGTTTGTGTCTTGCAGCTGACTACAATACATGTTATTTTAACAAAGATAAGGTCCCACGGCGGTCCACTGGAGCTGGAGGGACCTTGTCTCTCCAGGAGCTTTGACTTCAAGGGGATGTAGCTCAGTGGTAGAGCGCATGCTTTGCATGTATGAGGCCCCGGATTCAATCTCCGGCATCTCCAGTTGGATTCATGTTGTCAGTTAACTTGTCCTACAAGTGTGTCACATGAGTTTTGTTTGTTACCTGAATAAGAAGAAAAACTGAAGTAGCTGACATTGAATGAAAACAAATACTTTAATGTTGCATGTCACAGCTTGTGTATTTGAGGGAAGAGCATCAAGTCTTTCTAGTCAAACGGCTCAAGTCCAAGTGAGGCCACGAGTCATTGGTGTTGGAGAGGGAGCGTTGTGATGTCACCTGCATGACTTTTGGGGATGTAG
>CAAKHC010011257.1:4972-26935 GCA_901007825.1 Macroramphosus scolopax
TACCCTGAACAAAAATATTAACACAACACTTTTGTTTTCGCTCCCATTTTTCATGAGCTGAAATCAAAGATCTAAGACTTCTTCGATCTACACAAAAATCCCATTTCTCTCAAATATTGTTCACAAATTTGTCTAAATCTGTGTTAGTGAACTGTGTTAGTGAACACTAGAAGTCTGTGAATAGCAGTAAGGAGAATTGTGGCTTGGTTGTCGTGGTTACAATACTAACTGGAAACTAACAACAGTCTCCATAATGTCACAGGAAGATAAGATGACTGTAAGTGTGAGATGAAATGTGCTGTTTCACTCTGGAATCCAGCAGCTGTCCTCCGTTCCAGATGCCACTTAAACACGGTTTCACTCACGGCTGCACAGAATAACAATAGTCTACAATAATCTATGAAACTCAGGTAGATCATCATAACACACTGGTGTCAGAGTCTTTCTGCTGAGAGTCACAGAGGTCAGGTGTGTATTCCTGTGAAGGCCACAGAGCAACAACAATTAAACCAAATCAAAGAGTCTGGGCCTGAAATCCTTGAATGTCTCTCTGTGAACTATATATTTTGAATTTTCACTCATCGAATCAGTTTTGCGGCTTAAATTCATCCAAAAAATAAGCTAAAAAAGTTGAAGCTTCAACTCTTGAACTGGACCTGTACAGCTGGGAGTGTTCTAGCTTTGATAGCATTCTTCCACTGATAAACCTGCTGTCTTCTGCAGACTGGTAATTAAGAAACATCTATCATCTATCTATCATCATAAACATTTATCATGTGAGTTTTTTGCCATTAAAATGCATCCAGACATCGTGAACGCTCGCATGATTTTCTGATGACGTCATTGTAGTGTGACGTCAGACCGTGACTCCCAGCGTCCCTGCTGCAGCAGCATGGACAGCGATGAGGAAAGTGTTGAAGAGGTCGTGGAAGGTAAAACCAGCCTTTTGATTTTACTTTTGCATACCACGAAATAGTTGCAATGAACTAGCTATTACTGCTCTTTAGGGATTCTGTCGTTAAACCTGCAAGAGTCAGGCCGCCTGTGGGCCCCCGCGGTACCTTGAAGAGCCGGGGACTTTATTTGACACAGGGCGCCGCGAAGAGGCGATTGAAGGCGGCCTTGGTTCCCTCGTTGTCCCGCTGCCACCTAGGCTGATGAAATCTTTGTTTATGAGGGAAACGTCTGTAAATTCAGCTGATATAAGAATGATACCAGTGTTTACTGGTTTGTTGTTGCCAGTATGTTACTGGTTAGTCACCAGTTGTTTTGACACATTGTGTGTCGTGTGGTAACGTCAGTTTAAACATCGGTTCATATTTCAGCCGCCATAGTGACACTGGAGACTGGAAATGGCTAATTAAAGGCGTATGACAGGATATGTTGCTGAGGTTTGTTACTCTTTAAAGTTGGTAGGTGGAACATGTGGACGAGCATTATCCGAGGACTGAAATTCATCGTTAGTCAGGTCCTCAGCATATCACTCACAAATCCTCCCGAACAAAGATAAACATTAAATTGACACGTTCTTTACAGAGAATGATATAATACTGAGTAATGTCCACAGGGAGCTGCATCCAGGAGTTAAATGTAAATGTTTTCTTTAATAAAGGTTTTTTTGCTTCTCAATGACGACAACAATCCACTGTGGTCATCAACAGTGGGTTTTAACTTGAAGAGAGAGAGAGACCTGCTTTACCATCAACACAATACTGCCAGGGTGAAGGAGCCCGAACGCACACACTTCTCCAAACTTCACACAGTCAATAAGACGGGCTAGAACCTGACGTTTTTGTACACCTCGTCGTGGTGTACACGCAGAGCTTACCTGCAGCTCTCGTCCAACTGTGTGGCAATGTTGACCCTCCAGAAGGCTGAAGTTTCAGGCAGTGGCTTCAAGATTTCACGGGGGATTCATGTGTTTCTGGCCGAGCGTATTCGACTTATAACAAAGTACAGATCCAAATCCATGGCACTGTGTCGATACTGCACAAACCCATCTGAACATGCCTCTAAAGCTCTTCATGCAGTGGACCTCTCCTTGTGTAGTCTGTGTTTAATAAAAGGCCTATATCTGTGTTTGTGGTTTGGTTTCAAGGGGCTCTAGTATTCAGCAACATCTGCTGGTTTATGCCGAACACTCCAGTCGTTTGACACTTGTGTTCAACCCACATATTCTGTTTCCCAAAGACTACCTGGTCCACCGTTAGAGATGGGCAGTGGAATGCTGTTTCTATCGCAGAGCTCCGTTTGGTGCAGGCTATGTAGTGAATCAGTGGTCTATGTCACAGAGTGCACTGAGGTCCATGATATCATTGATTGACATGTTAGGTCTGTAGCACAAGTTACCATGATGATATATTCTGCTGAAAAGGAAACCCACTTGAAGATCGCAAGTTGATCCGGAAGACCCTGCTTCGTGATACACGCCCCATGGCGGGGTTCTTCTGTGATCTCTCCAGTTGCCACGCAAGGTGACAAGATCAGGGCAGTCATTGAGGAAGAGAGAGTGTTAGTACTGAGGAGGAGGAGGAGGAGGAGGCGGAGGAGGAGGGGGCATCCCCACCAACCCAAGATGAGTTGGCTGCCTCGTTGGGAGCAACTCAGAGCTCAGATAATGTTAGCTATGTCTCAGCAAGCTATCGTAGTTATCTTAGGCACTTGCTAACCTACTAACATTACTGCATTGCTTTCTGATGTATCCACACTCCACCATAACAGAAGGTGTATACTGTCAAAATGCTTTGGTTTAATTAACATTTGGATATTTGACAATTTAGTGGAACCTCGTGTATATACAGATAATGAATGTCAACATAGTAAAACACGTAACACATGATCTACCTAACCTGGCGGTGTTTGTGCGTGCTCAGGTCCACTGGATGCAGATGATCAGCCCCATGGATTCTGCACAGTGACCTACTCATCCAGTGACCGTTTTGAGGGACACTTCTACCACGGAGAGAAGAACGGGAAGGGCAAGTTCTTCTTCTTTGATGGCAGGTACTTTAATCTTCGACGGACAAAATGTTAACCGACTGTCATCACTTGTAATCAGAGCATTCTCATCAACAAACAGAAGAGGTCCCGTGTCCCATATAAACCAAAACAATCAATTCTTATCTGAATTCTAAGGGATATTTGACCTTTTAAAGGGCCCATTTTTGAAATGTAACGTTAGACTGGCTTGATTGTTGAGTGACTCGGTGAGTTTATTTGGTCTGTGGGATGTAGGGCTGGTTATTGTAACCTCACAGTATGCACTGTATTATAATTTATTAGTATAATCTTACAACATAAAAAAATTTGTTCCGGACATATTTAAAGGCAGTCAGGGCTCATCAGCTCTGTGTGCTATTGAATGCTCTCTATTTATTCAATTTAAAATAAAACTACTGAACTTGATCCCTTAAAGTGCCTCAAACTGATTGATTTCACCTCAGTTTCACTGCACATTCCCTGTCTCCTCTCCACAGCACCTTGGAAGGATTCTATGTGGATGATGCTCTACAGGGCCAGGGGCTGTACACATATGAAGATGGAGGTGTTCTCCATGGGACGTATGTGGATGGCGAGCTAACCGGGCCGGCACAAGAGATGGATGGAGAGGGCCGCCTGGTGTTCAAGGGCCAGTACAAAGACAACAGCCGCTGTGGGGAATGCTGGGTGTACTACCCTGTGAGTCAGCTGAGTGCTTACTGCAGCACACTGACCGTGTACATATAGAGACTTGACTTGGAGAACAAGTCGGAACATATGAGTGATTTGTTAAATATGTGTATTGTGCATGTCGGTGTGAACTGTGGTGCGTCTAGGATGGGGGCTGTGTGTTTGGGGAGGCGAATGAGGAAGGGGAGATTACCGGTGAATCTGTAGCATACGTCTACCCTGACGGACACACGGCTCTCCATGGAAGCTTTGTGGATGGAGAGCTTATCCACGCTCGGCTCGCCACCCTGATCTCCAACGAGACTGGAAAGACACGTTTCGAAATCTCACCCAGCAGTAAGTAACCATGACAACTAGTGTCACTTTCGTCGGGCTGGAACTGGCTTTGCATATGAGGTTCAAGAGCTTTTTTTCCAGGCGCATCTAGTGATGGGTGATATCTTGTATTGCTTTGAATTCATATTAGTGTCACTTTTACATTTAAAAACAGACTCAAGATCTTCTTATTATTGACATGAGCTGATACTGAACACACTGTACCTCCGAACTGCCAAAGCCAGGTTGAGCACCTTGACATCATTCTGCAGTGTAAATGAAACTATTAGTGGGTGTTTCTCAACGTCAAGGTTACTTCCTTGGTCGAAAGAGTCCGTCAGAGGCTCAGTCATGATTCCTTCCGAGCAGTCAGAATCCAAATTGGACCAGTCCACATGGTGTGCTGCGTAACTTGATTACAAGTTACTCCCACTTGTAATCAAGGCATATTAAATAGGCATACTTGGTAACAACTGGACACTAACATACTACTACATTTGAAGGTGCAGTTTACACGAATGACAAGTCCACATCCACTTGTATGGCCACACACGCTCTGCTCCCAGACCCCTATGAGAGTCAGAGGTAAGTTAGTTCTCTTCAGAATGATATTGGATCAAAGCCACTTCAGGATTGCTCTTCATATTCTTACTATGTTGCACCTGTGTGTGTGTGTGTTTAGGGTGTTTGTGGCAGACTCTGTGATCCAAGGAGCAGGGCAGGGTCTGTTTGCCAAGACAGACGCCGAGACGGACACTGTGATGGCCTTTTATAACGGAGTGCGCATCACACACTCGGAGGTATGACTCACAGACGAGCACCAGCACAAGGGACACCTTTAAAGATGATGTGATGAGGAGTTCTGCATTGATTTCCTACAGCTAAGCCTCTCATGGTCTCCTTAGGTGGACAGCAGAGACTGGTCATTGAATGGAAATACAATCTCACTGGACAAGGATACTGTGATTGACGTCCCTCAACCGTTTGACCAGACGGAGCGATACTGTGCGTCTCTGGGGCACAAGGCCAACCACTCCTTCACCCCCAACTGCAAATATGACCCGTGAGTACACACTGCCAGGAGGAGAGGAGAGAAGGCTGCTGCATCATTAAAATACATATGGATGAATATAAGCAACTGTTTTCTAACCAGTTCAACACATCAACGTAAAGGGTGAACACAGCGTTGGTTTTACAACGAGAGACCAAAAGTCACACAGTCACCTTCTTTTACTGCATCAGCATTGTTGGGAATCTATTTGCCTACAAGGTTTTTAATGTGGAGCTGATTTGTTGTCATATTTCTATATTTTGTAATTTCACTGGAATATATTTTTCTGTTTGCAAAAGGAAGGTTTGGACTGTTAAAACATATTTCTCTTGACATACAAATGCACTTGATGACAACTAGAAGGGGCAATCTGTCAAGATCTTTGACCAAGATCCTTTTAATATTTCCTCAGAAGTTAATGAAAATATGTGGATCCAAAAATGTCCTGTGTTCTTGCTCCACCCAGTCTCCGATCTCCACCTAGTTTCATGAAAACGGCCTGGTAGTATTCTATGTCCTCCTGCTGGTAGACAGACGCAAATACATCCACAGTACTGGGTGAAAACATCAGACCAATGCTTGTGTGAAACATCTTAGTGCCTTATACGTTAGCACAGCACTATATATATTATTATAGCAATTGGTTTACCTGCTTCGTAGCTCATGTAGGACATAAACATTAGAACTCCACCAGGGCCAATAACACACTGTTCTACTATATGAAAATCTACAACTCAAACCATCATATATGACTGGAAATATTTCCAAATTCATTACAATTAGAACCACATTTTTTTTCGAATGTCCTGAGAAGAAAGTGAGAAATACAATCCTGGATCGTCCCTTTGATGGTCCAAACAAAGATGTTCATTGAATCAGTCGGGTTGATTTTGCGTTATCCTGCTGACAGACAGACTGACAGCAGTGAAATATAACTTCATCTCTCTCTTCTTGCATATTCCATGAAATCACTGACTGTCACTTTTAATTTATTTATTAAAATCACTGTTGGTGTTTGATGTTGTCAAAGTCACATAACTTCTCCCATTTTGAAGAATGATTCTGGTCTGAAAGTGGCTGTTGGTCTGTGCAGGTTTGTCCATCCTCGTTTTGGACCAATCAAGTGCATCCGAACCTTAAGGGCTGTGCAGAAAGGTGAGGAGCTGAAGGTTGCCTATGGTTACGATCATCAGTCTACAGGGAGGAATGGCCCAGAAGCCCCTGACTGGTACAAGCAGGAGCTGGAGGTGTTCCAGCAGACACAGGCGCCTCCCACTGACCTGTGAGGCTGCAGAAGAACGACTCTGGACAATAAAACATCTCTCTACCTGTGCGAGCACCATACCCTTATAAGACTCCAAGAGCATCGTGGCACTTGATATTTCCTGATGATGCATGTTTTGGGAGAGGTTGCTATGCTTAAATTGCATTCTAATGGAATACAGTTTGAGCTTTTCAGGCCTTTGAGAACACGAAACTATGCAAGAAACCAAATGTTATCAGAGGAGAAATGTCAGTGAGTGCAGGTGCTCTTCTGACAGATAACACCTGGTCCACCTCATCAAACATTACTCATCAATAAGGTTCAATTCAGATGCTCGTGTTGTTTTTAATTGTAGGTTATGACAATTAATTCCAGGTTTCTGTTTCACTCTGTATTTTCACTCAACTCAATCAAGACGTTTGACCCAGGAGTGTAACTTACCTCACTCCTCTTACAGTTAATAGTATACAAACTTACTATATGTATGTGAAATAGGTTAAGGACTTGGGATTTGCACAGGTAATTTGTAATTTATAAATGAGAGAAATTAATGGAAGTTCTACTACATTGAATATCTGAGCTAGTTACATTTTTCTAACCCACCTGTGTTCACTTGATACAAAATAAAGTCGCAGATAAATAGAATGAATCCACGTGCCTCTTTTATCCTGTCATACAATGAGTTTCCGTATTTTTGTCACTGTGCTAATGTTACTATTTCATGTGGCTACCAAGATCAAAAAAGAAGTTTTGATCTGATCCTAGCAGCATTTGCAAAACTAATTCAAATTTAGTTTTTCATGTAGTCAAGAGGGAATTCCCTGGAAAAGTAACCTCACTAGAAACATTCTGATATTGTGTATATGTAGCACACTTAAAGGGGAGGGTGTTCATTACGTAGTATAAGCTATACTGGTAGATCACATGCCATTCACAACAGTGCATATTTTATCAGTTTAAGTAGAGTTTTCCATTTGAATTCTTCCTCCATCTGCTAAATGAATCTATAAGAGCTGCACTTCTGCTGCTTTGCAGCTTCCGTACGCACCCAGAAACATAACAAGTGCATTTTAAGCTTAAACAAAGATTTAGATTCAGGTGTTAAAGAGTTTTTTCTCTTCATGTTTTACCTGTTCGGATTGTACAAAGCACAGTAGGAGGTTCCCTGGACTCCAATGGATGGTGTCTATTAGTGTTCATGTCAAAACAACACTTTCCTCCCTTCTGCTGTCGGTCTCATCAATAAGATCCAGGACCCCCACTGATCCCTCCCCCCTCCACAACACATTCATGTTATATTAACACACACACTCTGATCTCTGAATGCGTTACATTAATGCACGTCATTTCTACCATCCACTGACCCCTGCACAGACTTTTACTCTACAAAAGCATTTACATTACACATTTCTTTCATTGCAAATTCTCCATACTTACACATTGTAAAAAACTACATATATATTCTATTTTATAGCTATTGTACTTGTTTATTAGTATTTATTTTCTGTATACCTGACCTCAGTACTTGTCTTTTTATTAGTACTTGTATTTTACTTTTTTTTTAAATTGTGCTCTTCCTATCTTTATGTTGGTTGTAAACACCAACTACCAGGAACACTTCCTGGTATTGTGAAAAACTTGGGTGGAGGAGTTCTTGTTACCTTGTTTCTTATAATAGGGATGGATACGTGCAGGTAATTGTCCGTCCTCTGTTGGTTTGGAGTTTGATATATGAAGCCCTAGCATGTTCAGATTACCTACGAATCACATCACTTTAATCATTTGTAAGTATTTCAATATTTGAGGATCATAATAATATACTAAGAGTAAGTCTGAGAAACTGTAAAATAGCTGGAAGTGTAAAAGAGTGTACAAAGATTAAGACACTAGCATTGCAGGGACAAATTCATATTCAGTATCATTCCTACTGTATGTTTTGTCAGGCCTAATTAATGCGTTTTCAATACCATTGTATCTTTTTGTAATTCCCTTATATTTGGAAGTAAAAGTTTCTGATACAACACCTTCCACGATTCTTTCCCTTCATTGAATTCGGGTCAAAGGTCTATGATAAGTTGTTAACTATAAAACAAGGGGCGGGGCGTGGAAGCAGCCTGACAGTCCGAACTCAGGGCCTGCAGGCTGCCAGCACCTGCTGCAGGTCAGTCAGGTTAATGGATAAACCTCGTACCTGCTGAACCAACGGTGTCATCTGCCCGGAACACACCGCAGAGGAGGAGCAGTACCTGGGTAACAGGGGCGATATTTAATGTTCCAGAGCCGGTTACTACACGTACCACCAGCGGGACTCGTGTTTGTAATCACAGAAAGCTAAACACTTCAAACGTTGACCTCTTCGCCAAGTTTTTCGCCCACAAGCTGAACTTAACGCTGCCCGTGGAGTTCCGGGTTGACAACGACCGGAGATGGACCGGTACAGGTACTTCATTTTCAGCCAGAAGAGAGTGCTCAGCCTCGGTATCCTCCAGATTGCGTGTGGAGGACTTTGTGTGGTCTGCGGATTTCTGGACGCTGTGTTCCGGAAGGACACCCCCCTGAGCACCAGCAGGGCCCCGCTGTGGGGAGGACTGGTGAGATATGGAGGATCGAATCCTCACTTAACCGACTTGTACAGAAAGTTGTGGACTATTTACTTTCCATCGTGGTTCAACAAGGCCTTCCACAAAATTAGCAAATTTTTGAATTGAGTCTGCTGTTGTAGATCAGAGACACCAAACAACAGGATTGTTAGACGATACCAATCTCTATTTTAATAAATATATTTGATTAGAAATATGATAGATATTTAGAGAAGCATTATATAAACATTTTACCTAACATCCGCATATATCAACAACATAATGTAGTTTAAGAATAATCTGTATGAAAAATAGTACCTTGAACCATAGTAAAACAAAATATATTAAAGTTTAAAAAATACTATATCAACTTTCTTACATTACAGGCTTGTCACAGCACATTGAGGGTAATATTTGTTGTAATATTTTTCAACCTGAGCCCTATGTCCCCATGTGTGACAATCAAAATGTCTCTTCAGGATCTCATTATGGTAATTGGAGCAGTATTGAGGGAGAGTCATTCCAAAGTAACGGTCCTGGTCCTGGTGCTGGTCCTGGTCCTGGTCCTGGTCCTGGTCCTGGTCCTGGTCCTGGTCCTGGTCCTGGTCCTGGTCCTGGTGCTGGTCTCCCTCTGCAATGTGTCAGGAGTTCAGTTGTTGCAGGAAGTCAACAGTGTGGGAGGGTTACAGTTGTCCTCAAGCTGGGACCGCACAGAAAAGCTTTCTGTTATTTCAAAGATCAAAAAGTAAACATGGTAAGACGTTACATTCAGCGAAGCTTTTGTGCAGGAATGCGGGGAGACACTGGAGGGAAGCTAGTAAGTTAGCTGCATGCTAAACATGGAGGTAAACACGGAGCACAGCACCAGCAGACTTCTGGGACTGCTGCTCCTGATAGCAGTGATCATTTGGACCGAAGTGTGAGAGATATGTGCTGATAGTATCAATGATGGCAGTGATTCAATGAGACACTGTACAAGATTATTCTACGCTTGTTATCCCTTAAAACTCTATTGAAAGAGGCGCTGAGGAAATAACTCAGAATTCCAAGTTGGGTGTTCATTGTTAATTTGGCATACAGTGAACTTACACACACAAACAGAGGGTTGGTCTGGGAATGAAACCCGACCTAGAACATTGGCAGGTTAAAAATATATGCAGATGGCCAAAAGTAAGGTTGGGGACATGGATGTGGATTCATGTTGGCACAAGGTTTGATATGAACTTCATAACGACCAAAGGTAATTAGGGTCCCTTGATGTCAGTGGGTCTATCGATGTCAGTGGATGTCAGTGGGTCTCTTGATGTCAACAGGTCTCATGATGTGTCATGATGTCTCCTGATTGTCTTCTACTTGATGTCTTACCATTCAGGCTTTTTGTTCCTCCTTACAGATCATAGCCGTCCCTGGTGTTCTGGCTCTGTTTGCATCCCAAAGGAAAAACCCAATACTGGTAAGTGCTGTCTTGTTTTTTTTTGTACTTTAATTGAGGCTTGGGGATGTTTCGGACTGTACTGGACTGTACTGGACTGTACCAGACAAAATCTGATCTGGCTGTTCACTGTGAATAACTGAAGAACTGTCCAGCCCCCCTGTATTACCCCACTGATGAGGGCAACTTTATTAGATGGGTCACCAAATTGTCTTCACATTGGACATTCGTCTCTCATTCATTGATTTCATTGATTTCATTGTATAATAATGATTTGTTTTAAATTGAAT
This sequence comes from Macroramphosus scolopax, assembly GCA_901007825.1. NCBI lineage: Eukaryota > Metazoa > Chordata > Actinopteri > Syngnathiformes > Centriscidae > Macroramphosus > Macroramphosus scolopax. The sequence continues at coordinate 15,573 of CAAKHC010011257.1, forward strand.
GTGAAACAATAGTATGTTTCAGAAATGAGAAACACACCTTGTCCTTTCCTTGGTTGTCGCCTGTTCCTCCAGGTGAGTGTGATGGTGGTGGCAGCATGTCTCTCCTGCGTGGCTGCACTGATTATAGCAGGTTATAATTGTCTGACGTTCACATATGGGGAGGAGGACGAGGAGGTCTTTCACCATCATGACAGTCCGAAAGTGGTAACTAGCGCACAAGCAGACACACACAGACACACAAACAGTTTGATTTGGTCAACATTTCGTACATCAGACACGTCAAACACGCGTGTAACTAACACCACTGTTGAGTTCCCTTCAGGACGATGGTGTCTGTAGTTAGTGTTGTGCTACATGTTTTCAACCAGTAGAGGGTGTCCCTGCACATTTATACAACAATACCTAGAATTCAAATACACTGCACCAAAATGTCAAAACTTGTACCCGGATCAATCAACCACTCCAATAAATATCAATGTCGTTGATTTACAGCTGCAAAAATGTTGCAGACGTTCAGTCAGGAACATTCGTCATCATCTAGTCCAACATGTCCCTTTAATGAAGAACTACGATATAAATAATGTTTTTACATAGTGGTGGGAGAAGTACTACAATCTTCTACTTCAGTGAATGTAAATCAAGCTCAATTTAATACATTTATTACAAATAAAACGACTTATTTCACTCTGATATTTTAAACATGTTTAAGACTGATGTGTGAACATCATTTTACTGTTGGAGCTGCTTTAAGATGATGCTTCTCTACCTTAACACTTTGGGAGTTAGTTCTTTTTTTTATAAAATCTCTGGTGTGTCTCAAACACAACAAATCCCACCTGGAACCGAGTCTTTCTACTGTTGACCTTCTTCTTCTCTGCTCAGACGTATGTGCTCCACCGGATGGTGAAGGGGGCCAACGCCACCATCCTGCTGTGCAGCATCTTCAGCCTGGTTCTGTCCTGTCTCATCGCCTACACCGGCTGCCGTAGTCTCCCCTTCTGTGGCTGCTACGATTCCAGAACTGGACTGGTGGGAAAGAATCTCCCATTAGGGGAAGAGTTTACAGAGTGATCGGTTCTTTGTGTTCACGCATCATCAGACATGTTTTCCTCTCTTCCCTGTCCCATTTGTAATATGTGTGTGTGTATATGTTGCAGGAGACCCTGGTGCCTCAGTGCGACCCCGGGGGCACTGAGATGGTTTGTACCTGGCAAGGTACGGGTTGATGCTACATCGTATAGAGCAAATGGCCACCATAGTCAAAGAGTTTACTCCTTAAGGGTGTTGTAGCTTCTCCTGTCAGTGACGTAGTTCTGTTCGGTGTCCAGCAGGGGATGATGACAGGCTCTTCAACTCTCCAGCTCAGTCCGGTGAGCCAGGCACCATCGAGGAAGAGGAGGATCCCTCTAAACGGCCTCCATACAGCAGACTGACCTGACACCAATCATCAGAGACCTTCTGTTCCTCGTTTCCCCGAAGGAAAGGAAATGAGGACAAATGATTTTGCCTTAAAGTTGTGCTTGTACATTCTGTTCTTACTGGACAGATGATGAGAGGATTCTCAGGACACTATTGACGTTGAATGTATGAGAGTACTTTAATAAGCGCAGGCATCTGGCCTGGAGCAACATCCTAATGTCCATCTTACCAAGGTGTCTGGAGGTTCAACCTTGCCAAAAGCTGTGTATGTGTAAGTGTGTGGAAACGAGATTGAAATGAAGACATTTAATGACTATTTAATAAATTATGACCGACTGAGCTGCTATAATTGTGTCCGATACCCGGAACAGAGGAGCTGACGTACTGAAATGTTCAGGATAGTTTATTGCATGACAGAACCACTGCAGGCCTCTCATCCCTCGCATGAGTCAATACCACACTGTTATTTTAAGTTCTTGTCTTTCTTGTTACACTATAACGAGTGAAACCAGCAGTGTGGCATTACATAGCTGTGGTGAACAATCGTGAGGCGAAGAAGAGTACAGAGGTACCCGGCAGGAAGGAATGTGGTGTGTTCATTTATTAAAAACAGAGTCATCGACAGAAAGGCATCAAACGAATGTGTCACCCACTGTCGTCCACACAGCCCGTCTGCACCCGAGTCCTTTCAAACCCGTGTGCAGAGCCTGGAACAGTGAGTCCTGAGAGAAGGCTGTTTGGTTTGACTGAGGTTTATGTACAGTTAAACATGGGGTTGATCAGCGGAGGAGCCACAGGACCAGCTGTGGCTCCACAGAACATCAGATACCGTGAAGACCGAGCTGCAGAGTCCGATATGGACACCGTCAGGGCTTGTGAAGAGTTTAAGTTTGCTTTTACCGCCTGTGGCGTTTGCAAGATACGTTGAATATTCAATGACAAGCTTACATACAGTTTAAGTGCTATAGGCCGATGTACACATGAAGCCTGACGGGTGCACACAGACGTGTTCTGTGAGTCACTGCTAGCCGACACAGTACCACAACATTCTGGCTACGTGCCGCCTTTACAGCAGACAGTACAGGAGATCCTAGCGCAAGAATAAACAGCGTCACATGGAAGGCGTTTGGTTCACATGGATGAAAGGATTACACACAGTTTAATGTCGGGAGGTGTTCACATCACATGCTGTCAGTATTTGAGTCATTCAAAAGAAAGTTAGTGTAACCCAAGTAAAGGAGTCTTCCTGGTACATATGGTGGAAAACACTCTCACCAACAACACTTGAATTGGTGAGTCGTGTTGATCGGCTCGCTGTAGCAGCAGGTACAGAGGTTCCAGATCATCTCCCCGGATGATTCAACCAAACCTCAGTTCTGTTGCTCACACAGAATGAGTTTGTGTTTGTCTTAAAACCTGCAAGCAACACGACTTTAAAGTACCTGGCAAAGATAACCTGTGGAATATGTGACCACTAGTACTGGTACAGAGTATTGTCTAGTATTATTTGACGTACACACATATTCATTAGACTGCACGATTTTAAATATGTAGTTGAATTCAGCTGTGGAACTCTTATGATGAAGGAATGTGCAACACATTTACTGGAACATGAAGTTTGACCGCTGTGTTTTGGTGAGAATCGTTGGATGTAAACCTTTGTTCTCCTATAAGGCAGTAGGATACAGCTTCCCTCAGGAACCGCAGCCTCTCCTGGCACCTGTCATAGTAATTGGACGGTGAGACATTTAATTTAGTTGAAATGTTGGTGGAGATGTTACTGCACTACTTTTAAGATTTCTGGAAAAAGAAATCAGGAGATCTCATCATCATCAGTGAACTTGATTTGGTGTTCAGGGGACAACGTGGGATGAATGAGAAGCCTCCCTGTAACAACTCAATGATTTAACTTACAATAACTGAGTGCTCAACCAGGTCAGTGATGACATCATTTGGTCTGGTGCAGAGCGTTATCAACCCTGTGGTCAACAACGAGTGCAAGTAGCCATAACACACCACTCAACAGCTTCACTTCAACCGTCCACTATCATAGACTGTACATGATATCTGGACAGTTCACCTCCACCTCCTCCCAACTCTGTCCTGAGGGATCAAATTAGTGGAGAACAACTCTTTTCAAACACTCACGGTTTTGGAAAGTTATCTTTACATCCCTCGGCTTTCTTATGTCCAAACAGGACAGGCCTGCATTTCCCTCAGAGCAGCTGTCAATCATGATCGTATCTACCTGTTTATAGCTTTTATAAACCAAACGTATCAAACAAACACTTGAAAACACGTCAGTGATATAAGAAATGCCTGGATGGACAGAAACCTGCTTTCAGTTCTTTGTTCCAAGTCACGCCACAGAAATGAATGCATTGAGAACCTGGGCCCTATCGTCCCATCTCTGGGTCTGAATGGTTGGAATAATATGAAGTGAGAACACCACAACGTCCGTCTGCATATGTAGGCCACTGACAGCCTCTGATTGTTCTTCTGTGTCTGACGCTATGAGACCTTTCTGTTTATGTTAGTCTTCTTCTGGGTTAGTTGCGTACTACTGGTTTATTGAGTGATTGTTTTATCCGTCCAGGCTTCCCTGAGCCACACTGAATGCAGACATGACTTTACTTGTTTAGAAGAAACCTCCACAGGTCTCGTCTTAATGGCTGTTACACAACATGACATGATGTCAGTCTTCTCTGGACTTGTTTTGGTTATTATATGTGACGGTTGAAGTCAGTGTGAGTCATCGCTCTCGCAGGAATCTGAAGCTGTCAAAAAGAAGGAAATGTCCTTGTCATCTCCTCAGGCGTATTCCACATGATCTATCAAAGCCACTGTGTCCTTGTTTTCTGTTGAGGTGAATTGAAACCTCAGTGGTGAAGGCTCAGGACTGATTTGAGATCCGATCTTTGGCCGATGTCCAGTTGATTGCTTTAAATAAACAGTAGATTTTGGCTTTCCATTCATGATCATACTGGAAATACTTAACAAAATATGATGAAGTCACTTTCAACTACAAGTGTGTTCCTCTGTCTGATTGAAACATTCACCTATGTTCTTTCGGACTGTGAAACCGTTGGTGCAGCCTCACTATCAACTTGTCTGGCTCTTTCCCTCAGCAGCCACTGCAGTTCCAGCCCCGTGCCCCTTCAGCGCTCTCCTTCCTCCCGCTGCTCAGGTTGATGGTGCTCCCTGAACCACCAGGTGGCTGGCTCAACATCAGAGGCTTCTGAGACTTGAGCTTGTGGGCGACCGTCATGAAAATAGCCTCAACGTGGTCACTGTTCCCACACCTCGTGTCCCCCTGGCTGTTGGGGCTCTTTGCAGACGTTTCAAACAGAGGCATGGAGTGGGCGTCGGCAAACTGTTGCGCCACATCCGTGCTCACTTGAATGGAGTCTTGGAGGTCGCACTTATTTCCAACTAGGATCCTAGGAACCTCTGTACCCAGAGCGTGCTGCTTGCACTCCTCAATCCAGGCGGGGAGGCTGCGGAAGCTGGCAGCATTGGTAACATCATAGACGAAGACCACAGCATGCACGTTGCGGTAGTAGTGCTGCACCATGGACTTCCTGAAGCGCTCCTGGCCTGCTGTGTCCCACAGCTGGATCTATGGGACACAGTAGGAAAATGCATGAAATTAAATGATAAGACAACAATTAGCTGAATCTGGTAACTAGTTTTGTTTGTGTTTATCTACAACCAGTTACATGAATTGTTACTGAACCAAAATGGTGACATGTTCTGTCGTTACCATGAAATACTCAATAGATAACCAAATGCATTCATTTACAGACCCCGTTAACATTAATGTTCAACATCAGTAACAAACTACAGTGAAGAGCTGAAACTTACAATGTTTTTTGTTTAAATGAACTATATACAGGGCAGGGACGTCAGAATGCATCGAGGAACGTACACACACAATGCTGGGTGTTGACTTCATATGGGACTTGTTGACAATAAAGGAAAATATTGAATCATACTATACGTTTAAAACAACAAGACCGCCAAATTCCTTCTAAAAATAGTAGAAATTTCAATGAAAGTCCACATTAAACAACCAATTACTTTGATATGTGTTATATCTACAATCACAAACATTCAATCCAATTCTAGTCCAATTAGGATTTTCAAAGAATAGTGTTTGTTTGTAGAGTTTAAAAGTAATTTTCGGTAAACTCCCTTTCCAAAAACCTATGAACACCTGAACCCCTTGTTGCTTTCAGTTGACATGGATGGATCGACGTGATTAATAGCCTTTCTAATAAAACCATTTTGAGCCGTGTATGTGAGACAACTGTTCACTTTGTGTTCCAGCAGAAAACGCAGGAGTCAGTGAGTAAACATGAGGCGTCAGCTGGCACAGATGTGCCACTGAGCAGGGCAGCGGACTGCTGCAGTGGAGCTGCCGACCGGGCATCGAGCACACCAACACACTGTTGGTGGCTGAATTTAATGAGCTTTTGTTTTAGAGTTTTCAAGAATCTACAGACCATTAGAGATTTCCAACAACATGTTTCAACATCAGCAACGACATCATAACATTGGTTCCCTCTAACCAGTACGCGCCTTGATTTTCTCCCCGTCGATCTCGACCAGCCTCTCCCTGAAGTCCACCCCGATCGTGGCCTCTGTTTTCTCGGGGAACTTGCCGGCACAGAAGCGGTACGTGAGGCAGGTCTTTCCGACACCCGAGTCCCCGATCACGATGATTTTGAAGATACGGGTCCTCGGCGGCGGGAGCATCGAGTTCGTCAGAGAACCGGTTAATTCACCTGAAGAAGCGCCCTCCGCCATAGCTCCCGACAGACTGGATGACGGGCGGAAACGCTCCTGAAACAGCTGGTCCTTTGCACGGGCGGCCGGACAGGCTCCGCTACGACTGCTGCTGGACGAGCAGAACGCGTCTCTCACGACCACAGCTGCGGCACTCTCTCAAAATACAGACATATTTTCTAATATATCACATTTATGCAAGGCTCGTGCAATGATAGTAGACATATCATTATCTCTTTACAAGTCAGCGCTCATACGGGAAGCCACGTACATAAAGACCAGGAATCTCAGCTCTCGCGAGATGTAAATATGCGCGATGAAGCAACGTTTACTGATCCGTGGGAAAAGCTGGAAAGTCGACCTTCGCATAATTCTGTTTTTACATAATATTATTTTTTAATCATATTCTACATTATTATTTCATCACTTGTTTGTTCAGGTGTAATCGCCAACACAACGATATCTCTATCTGCACACCGGTGACTGAATGTTCTCATAGTACCTTAAACTATAGCAAAATAAAAATAAATGGAACACTCCTGGGTAAACATTGACATCTGCTGGTCAAATCTGAGAATTAGTTCAATATCTGTGGACAGATAAGCATGCGAATAGGCGCTTTTAGTACACTGAAATTGTATTAACTTTCATGAAAGATTGTTTCACATTGATGAATGAGGTACAACGACATTTTGTTACCTTCATTAGCATAATTATCCCTGTCTGACTATAATAGTAAATATATTGGCCTTGGTGGCAGTCTGCACTCCTGGAGAAATAATTTGTGTCACATGGTTTGCCATGAAAAATTCAATTACCTCATTAACAATTATTTAAAGGAGATCTACTCATTCTTGGTCATTTAAAAAAAAAATTAGGATGGATAGTAATTACATTTTCATTGGAGAAGTTAAATTGCTGGTAGGAAGATGTTTCCTAGTCCAGTATCAGTGTTTGTGACCTGTAGCCTTCAAGTTTCCACATCACACTTGTGTAAGTTTTAATACTGGATAACATTTGGCTCCTGATTGTAGGTACATGGCGTACCCTTTGTTAACAGAAACTATGTACTTTTAGCCTGAATGAGAAAAGGGGCTTTTAACCTAAAACAAATAACAGTCTGCAAACATTTAGGACTAAGAGGACATATTTAGGGTGGAGGAAGACTATAAACTGACTGGAACTAGGACAAAGTGGTGATGCAACAGAATCTCAATGACAAGACATAAAGTCCTAGTCTCATTTGTACAACTTCTTCATTGCGTGTATCGATTCATCTTCAGTATCACACATTTAACCAATCAGGGGGATTTGAATAGATTGTTTTACATTGTTTGCCTACTTTTAATTGAAACAGAGAAAAAACACGAAACGGCTGGTAACTGACACATCTTAATATTCCAAAGGAAATGATCAATAACTGCACCCTGAATGTATTGTATATTTTTATTGCACATTCATTTCGATAGTGTATTGTTAATAGGACAGTCTTTATTGCTTCCTGAACTAAATATCAACATATTCAAATATTTCAGTTATAGTGCATATTAGACTATTGATTATTTCCGAGCTATTGTCTATTGAGGTTCCTTTGCCTGCATACATTAATACGTTTTATTTGTATCTAATCTTAACTCATACAGACCTTTTCATTTTCTATATATATACTGTATATACCTCACTTAGCATCCCTGATGTAACACACGTGAAAGCCTTACCCGTTTCTTAGTGACCTTCATATGCCCACGAAGTGTATCTGCCCTATTCAGGTCACGATCACAAAAGTACAAAATAGTGAATAAATATTTCTCATTTTATATAAAGCTAATACTGTACATTGATCCTGATACATCACCAGTGTAATACTTATTTTTAAAGGATACAAATTCCGTACTATTTTGTTAACTGTTAAAAATCATTCAGGCAACAAGCCTGACATCGTTTTTGGGGTCCTTCAGCTGTGTATGGTGCAACATGTGTTGGATAATTCCAGAAGGAGCTTCGCAGTTCTTTTCGTCGTTCTAGTCCTACCTCGAGCAGTAACGTAACCGCTGGGCTTGAGAGGAAGCTTTGCCAGGGACACGCACACATAACACCGAAGACACCCTCAGATATAGATCTTATAGACAGTCTTCACTGATCAACAGTTTGGCTCATCTTCGACATTGGACGGACGTTTTATTGCAACGTTATTAAGTTAGCCTGTTAGCCTTGTTCTCAAAAATGTTGAGTGTTGCCAGAACCGTGTCAAGGACTCTCCCGACAAGACACTGCGCAAGAAATGTGTCATCATTGATGAAGAAGGTAAACTACCACACACCCTATCAACGCGAAACATGAATATCTTTGCGAAATATTGAAATTTGCCAACCGGCCCGATACGTTAGCATGCTAGCAATTAGCTTGAGGCCAGCTAACTTAGTCGTGACTTTAAAATGGTCCCTTGCCGCTAGCCCAATTTCCGTATGTTATTTAATCAAAGCATTATCAAGCGTTTATTGAATTGTATGGAGAGTAACGTTAACTCAAGTTGTTCCCGTCGTTTTAAATGCACGATTTCGCTATTACTATGCTAACGTCTGCCTTGTGGCGTATGCCATTTTACCGTTTGCCTATCAGAAGAGTACGCGATGTATATCGTATGTGAAGGTTAGCAGCTTCCTTCTGTTGTCTACTCAGTGATTGAAGGTAACGTTTGCATATGTGCTGTGGGATGTTGGATCATTGGTCCAAGGCTATGCTGGATGAGTGGATCAGTGACCTTCAGTGGTGTGTCCTCCCCCCAACATGCTGCAACATTTTTGCCATGTTGTTCAATGATCAAATTCACAACTTCTTAATCGTCGGCAGTCTGTCACGTTGTTTCTTAATCTATGTGATGTATTGAGCTTTAAGGCATTTCGGATTGTCATTGGTTACTTAACATATGCCATCTCATCATGCCTTCACATTTTGTTTGTTACCTGCCAAAAGTATTTTGTAGTGTCAACACCTGTCTGTAAATGTTTTGAAATATTGACCTAATTCTATTAACTACAATATGATCATGTTGTCTGTTGTCCATAGGTGTCCTGGAGTGGCTTCCAATCAGATGCCCTTAGAGCCCTGTCCAGGAGGGACTATGCGTGAGTATAAATATGATTCATAAAAAGACCAAAATTTCTGCTTAAATTGCAGCTGTAGCTTGTTGGGAGATGGTTTAAAGGAAATTGTAATAGTAAGTACTTAGACGCCAGTGTAACTGCTTCATACATTTTATTGACTTGTGACTAGTACCTCACATCCACTTAATGATGGAGGAAAAGATCAAAACAATTTTGAAATAGCTGACATTGATAGTAAAAGTCACTGGTTGCATGTCAAAGTTTTGGTTAAACACCCTTGACTCATGCTTAACAATGAATGTGTGTGTTGTGTTGCAGGTCAGAGGCCATCAGGGGTGCAGTCATTGGAATTGACCTGGGAACCACCAATTCCTGTGTTGCAGTCATGGACGGGAAACAGGCCAAGGTGATCTTGAGTAAATATGATGGTGGTGGGGGCTACTTGATTTTTAAGGTTTAGGTCATTCAGAGCTGACAGCTATAATATTAGGAAATACGGTTGCAAGTTGGTGAATGTCAGAGTACATGAAGAGTAATATGGGAAGTTTGAAACAACTGATGAGTTAGTATTTGCTTTACAGGTGTTGGAGAATGCAGAGGGAGCCAGGACGACTCCTTCAGTCGTGGCCTTCACAGCTGATGGGGAGCGTCTGGTTGGCATGCCCGCTAAACGCCAGGCTGTCACAAATCCTCAGAACACACTGTACGCCACCAAGAGACTGATAGGACGCCGCTTTGACGATAAGGAAGTCCAGAAAGACATGTGAGTGCATCTGTGGGTATGGGGGGTCAAATCAAATTGTCAGTAGACCGTGTGTATACGAACAGGCTAATTCTAAGCTAAATGTTTATTATGTGTATTTTCATTAACAGGAAGAATGTGCCCTACAAGATTGTACGTGCATCAAACGGTGATGCTTGGGTTGAGGCTCATGGGAAAATGTACTCCCCCAGCCAGGGTGGAGCGTTTGTTCTAATTAAGATGAAGGAGACTGCAGGTAAGACCGCATTTTTACTTGTTAAAGATTAAGTGTTTGTTTCACATTTACAGAAAATCCACTTGTGAACATTCTTTCTGGTGCTGAATTTGTGTTTGTGTTGCAGAGAACTACCTGGGAACTACTGTGAAGAACGCTGTGATCACAGTACCAGCTTACTTCAATGACTCTCAGCGACAGGTACACGGACACACAGTCTACACAAACACAGACACATCTGCCCAATTAGTACACGCCTGACCTAATCAACATTACAGTGGAATTCTTAATTAAATTAACTAAAACCTTTTGCGTCACTCCTGAGGACATTCATGAGTACACATTGATGTGGGAACATTCACCACTGCAAGTTCTGAAAACCTTGTTAGATAAATGAGAGTAAGCACTAGCGGTACAGTTTATTAGCATATGTGAGATAATCTGCATCAGTCAATGTCTGCCCTCAAGAGGTTGATTTACAAAACATCTCTGCACTGTGCACCGACAATGCATTAGTTATTTAATTCTATAAGTTGCGAAATGTTTGTTCTGTCTCAGAAACCAGAAGATGCTGCCGTCTGCAGATACACGTGGTTACGTGTATTTTGTGTCTGTCTATTAAAACTTGTTATCTGATGCAAACAAATAAAACCACTGCAACTTCTGCCTTACATGTCTGCCATCAGCCTAACTGCTCTCAAATATTGTTATCGACCAAGATGTCACCTTTTGACTACAAATGTTTTGTTGGTTTGATTGATTTCAATGTTTTTACTTGTGTGGATGAAATTTCTACTCCAGCCCTAAGTCAGCTGTCCAGACGATGATTTCTGGCTCAGTGTTACAGAGCTGGTAGAGGAAGCTCCTGTGTTGTGCTTCATTGCAGCAGGTTCTGTTTTAGAGTCTGCTGCTGCTGAGCTGCTGCAGGACCTGGCCCAATGAGAGTGGACTGTCCTGATACTGACAGCAGGGCAGACCTAGTATCGGGCCGTACAATTTGAACTGTTTAATAGAATCCAGTGCTCCTTATCAACAATACGTAACCTCAGTCATTGTTAACATGTCTAGCATGTCT
>CAAKHC010011259.1:4145-17168 GCA_901007825.1 Macroramphosus scolopax
TACATTACCTGGTGGACAACAAGCTGCTCGATGGAACGGCCCAGTCCATCGCCGAGTTCCTCTACAAGGAGGAGGGGCTCAACAAGACGGCCATCGGGGAATTCCTCGGAGAAAGGTGAGGAAGAGGAGGGAACGGACACACGGGAGGAAAAACAGAACGATGATGGAATTAGGTAGAAACTGAGGAAGAGGGGGTGAGGATGAGGAAGGATGACAGGAATGAAGGTTGACATAAAGATTAGATCAGATCAGAGACACATTGAAGAGGATTCACCAAGAATTACAGCAAGTAATAAGTAACATGAAGAAGTAAGTACGTAAGTAAGTAAGTACGCTTGTAGAAACATTGTACAGCACAAAGGACGGAGGAGACGGCGAGTGGAAGGACGGGGGGGGGGGAGATCAGGTTGATGAACAGCTATTAAAGGAGGATGATGAGGAGAGGTGGTCTTCCTCTGCTTAAAGCATCTTCTTCTGACCCCCCCACAAAGAGAGGAGCTCCACCTCCAGACCCTGAAGGCCTTTGTGGAGCTGCACGAGTTCTCCGACCTCAACCTGGTCCAGGCCCTCAGGTCAGCTCCCTTCACCTTCATCTTCACCTTCACCTTCATCTCCAACAAGCTCGTTCACCACCAACAGAATCAGGTCACCTGCTTCTCACTAACCTCCGTGAACACGTTCTTCATGTCGGTCACCGTTCAGGCAGTTCCTGTGGAGTTTCCGTCTGCCTGGAGAGGCCCAGAAGATCGACCGCATGATGGAGGCCTTCGCCACGCGCTACTGTGACTGCAACGCTCGCGTCTTCCAGTCGACCGGTGAGCTTTAAAACAAACTGCTGCCTCTCGATCTTCAACCCGAACGATGGAACCACACGGTTAAACATCACCGCCTCCTCTTGCTCTTCGTGTGTGTGTGTGTGCGTGTGTGTGTGTGTGTGTGTGTGTAACACCAGACACATGCTACATCCTGTCATTTGCCATCATCATGCTGAACACCAGCCTCCACAACCCCAATGTGAAGGACAAGACCACGCTGGAGCGTTTCTACTCCATGAACAGGGGCATCAACAACGGACAGGACCTGCCCAACGATCTGCTCCTGGTAAGGACGTCCGCCGGGTCCCAGTGTCCCCAGTGGACCTCCGGGTGTGAGACACTGCAGATGAATGTGTCCTGGGAAGTAGACGTATTTAGTTTTCATTGTCTTTCCTCCAGTTGATGTTGGGGAGCAGCAGTCTGCAGAGCAGCAGTGATGGGAAACATTATTGTTGTATTTAGGGACTTAAACAAACTGAACTGTTTCATTAGGACGTAACAGTGAGTCACTGCGACCCTTTAAAGTCGTATTTACACTTTTCCACCCAGAAACTCTACGAGAGCATCCGGAACGAACCCTTCAAGATCCCGGAGGACGATGGGAACGACCTCACACACACCTTCTTCAACCCCGACAGGGAAGGCTGGCTCCTCAAACTTGGTAACACTCAGCTCTAAGTTATCTGATGAGTATTATTCATGGCTCTTGTCGATGGACGACTCATCTGCTGGAGGCACCGAGGTCTGAAACAGAAACGTGAAGAGGAAGCGGTGACGAAGCCGACCACTAACCTCATCGTTTCTTTGCAGGAACCACGTCGGTAGAAGGTCAGCCAGGTTTCAACTTCACACAGATTAACTGTTTGCTGCCTTTCAGGAGGAAGAGTGAAGACGTGGAAGAGGCGATGGTTCATCCTGACTGACAACTGCCTCTACTACTTCGAGTTCACCACCGTACGTCGCTCACTAGAACTTCAACATGTCTGATCAGCGCCACTCATCGGCCATGCTAGCGGCATGGTTGGCTCCCTCTCTTCATCCCCCTCTTCATCCCCCTCTTCATCCCTCTCTCTCTCCCGTCTGTCTGCAGGACAAAGAGCCCAGAGGCATCATCCCTCTGGAGAATCTCTGCGTTAGAGAAGTTCCTTATCCTCGCAAACCTGTGAGACGCTGCCTTCACTGGCCTTTGCTTTATCACCACATTGATTGTGCAGACTGAAGGTCTCGTAGATCGGTAACCCCGGTGACTCTGGTGTTCTCTAGTACTGTCTGGAGCTGTACAACCCCAACAGTCGAGGGCAGAAGATCAAGGCGTGTAAGACGGAGACGGACGGCCGGGTGGTGGAAGGGAAGCACCAGTCCTACACCATCTGTGCCCCCAGCGCCGAGGACAGGGACTCCTGGATCGAGGCCATCAGGTCACAACACACACACCAAACATGGAGATCATGTGGAACCTCACGCCTTTACTCTGTTTTACAAACATAAGTGTAAAGAAATATGAAGTGGTTGGTTCCTGCTAGCGTTAGCTGCAGAAGAAGTGACAGTCCGCTGACATCATAGAATGAACTGAGGGTCCTGTCATGGTGTCACACATGCACCCTCGGACCTTCTTCTGTTCCTCAGAGTAGAACTTGCATCCAAAGATGTTGCTACATTCAGTCAGTCTAACCCTAAATAATAAAGGACAGGAAGCGATGTGGACGGAGGTTTATTGGTCGTCATGTGTTCATCATGTATTTCATCACTATCTTCATCTCCTCCTCCAACAGAGCGAGTATCACCAAGGATCCGTTCTACGACCTGGTGTCACGCAGGAAGAAGAAGGTGATAAACAAAGTCCCTCAGGACTGAGCCTGCCCGGACCCCCCCCCTCACCACCCACCACCCACCCCCCCCCCTGGATGTGTATTATAGCACAGCGCAGTGGGACGCAGCCCTCCTTCATGATGTATTCAACATCCTGCATGGACAACAAAACCTGGACAGACCTGAAGGAGGGACCTTCTCATTGAGGGACCTTCTCATTGAGGGACCTTCACCTTCTCATTGAGGAACCTTCTCATTGAGGGACCTTCTCATTGAGGGACCTTCTCATTGAGGGACCTTCTCTCTCCACACTCGGTGTCGGAGGTGGTTCACTGCCGTCCCCGTCAGCCAGTCCGAGAAGTGGACGGAGCTCCGAGTGGCTCGTTCTGTTCAGACAATGTACAAAGTGTCAGACCGGCCCTGAGAGGAGTTGGTGGACCAGGTCAGCACCATCCACAAAGCTTGTTTTTTTCCTGCAACCTAAACCTTCTCCTGCAGCTTACAAGAAGGACAGCGAGGCGAAGAGGCGGTGAGGAGCTTCAGGCGTCGCTGCGGTCGGTGTTTGTAGAACCAGCAGAACGTCTCAGCCTGCTTTAACTTCAGTGAACAATATGATGAAGGTGAACGATCACCAGGATCGGTGAAACTCAGGTTCATGATTTAATACAACACGTTCAGGCGTCGTGTTGACGTGATATAAACAGAATGTTAGTCTGCAGCTGAACCGACTCCAAAACCACAAGGCTGCACCTCACTTCCTCATCTTCACTGTGTGTGTGTGTGTGTGTGTGTGTGTGTGTGTGTGTGTGTGTGTAGCAGTTTAGTTTACATCCTTCAACATGTGTTTCTTGAGGCCTGAAGCCTGTTAATGTTCTTATCAATGCTGAAGTTGCATCTTGACTCTGTTATTAAAATCCTCTTAAAATAATCGATCGTCTTTTCTTACAACAGCAGATCTATAAACGAGGATCCGTCCACGTGACCCGAGCAGCTGCTTCCGCTTCCCGTTACACCCGCCAGCTGTTTCACACTCAAAAAGCTTTGTTGAGGAAGAATTTCAGATTTTTCTGATTTCTGGAGGTGACCGTGTCCGTTTTGAACGTACTTCAACACCACCTGACCTCCGTCCCCGAGGAGGAAACAGATGTGATCAGCAGTCACAGAGGCATTTGTGGAGAGAAGAAGACGAATCAGCTGTGAAAGACCTTTTAGGATCAGGGTCGATAATATAGAACACCGATGTCAGAACACGTCTTCCTGCCGCAGCTCCGACTTCCTGTTTCAGTGGTGCAGCACCTCGTGCACCATCAGTGTCCCGCCACTAGGTGGAGCTTGTGACATCATTTATGGTGAATGTTCCATGTTGAAGGGAGATGCAGGAGGTTGGATCAAGAGAAGCTTTACATTCGGTAAACAAACAAGAAGAGCGTGACGAGCAACAAGCGCCACATCAAAACGCCTCAGGACAACAAACAACCCACAAAACAGGATTCGACATTTGGCAGCGAATGTGAAAACACTCGGCGGCAGAGGGAGTGTACGTTCATCAGGTGTTCCTGTGAGGCTCTGCACCGCTCACGGGTCAGGACGACATGCTGGGGGGTCGGAACGGGGCGGGTTCACCTCAGGATACCGTACAGCCTTGTTTCACCCGGGATCGACTCTTCATGCCTGTGAAGAGACGGAGACACAAACAAGAGGAGAGTGTGACGGTAGATCTCAGACTCACCGCTATATCAAAACAAATAATCACTTATAAATACAAACTTCTCTTTAGTAGATTGCACATCTTGTGTTGAAGGACGTTTCACAAACAAACAAACATTACGACTCCAGCTGACGTTAGTTCGGCATTACAGTGTCGCGACCGTCAACGAGATCCCGATCGATCGGCAACAAGCAAGTAGCTTAAAGGACTGGCAGGCATGTGGTGAATCTCCTGAGAACCTTGCTGCTTCACGGCGGTGAGCGATATAAAGGATTTATGTTTAAGTTCTGTCACTTTTCAACCTTTCAGGGCTTTGCAGGAACCCTGAAAATAAGAAAACTGAACTAGATGGACCCAAACTTACTCTCATTGTCCTGCGTGGTGTCAACAGTCTGAGCGGAGGCCGATCTCGGGCCGAGCTTGGACGACTTCTTAATCTTCCACCTGGATGGTGATTTGAGGATCACCTCGAAGCTGTCCTCCAGCTCCTCGTTCAGGTTGGTCTCCGTGGGTGAGGGGCTCTGCGGTAACGGGCTGCTGGGTGAAGACTGCTCGCCACGCTAACAACGGAGAGCTTACTGGGTGATTTCTTCTTGGAAAGTTTCGGCTTCCAGGTGAGTCGCTTCCTGGGCTTCTTGATGTTTTCGCTGGGGGCTTCCGAGGGCAGCGGACTCCGCCCTTCCATCTTCTCACTGCTGGCCAGTCTTGGCCTTCCAGGGTCCGTCGCCTCCCGGACCTCCGGCAGAACAGACTCTCTTTTGTGTCCCGTCTCCTGCAAAGACCGCGTTGGCTGTGGGCCGTCCCCAAACACCAGAGAGTATTTGGGGTTGTAGTATTTGTGTGCAGGCACCTGGATGGCAGCTTGCCGTGAGTCCCCTAAGCTAACCTGGAAGCGGGATGTGGTGGCGGGTAAAGGCGGTCGCTTCGGCCCCGATTTGGAACGGACTGTGGCGATAACGTTGGCAGGCGGGCTGACATTGAACTCCTTGAAGAGGTCCAGCTTCTCGGAGACGGCGTAAAGCTCTCGGAAGTCCTGATCGTAGAAGTCAACCACCTGTCCCGTCATCACGGTGATCATGTTCCGATCCATGCGGGACGTACACCAGGAGAAACTGGGTGGAGACAAGATCAATGACAGATGTCAGTTTCTCTGGATTCTGTGTCCTCTAGCGGAGCCGATACAAACACGTTTTACAAATCAGTACCACAACAATAAAAACATGCCTTCAAGGTAACACAGGCCAGTCGGACCTCTGATGTTCTATTGTCACAACCAGGTCATCTACGTCCAGTCGTCCATTCAAATTCTTAGAATATCTAGTTTTCCTTTCAAACAACAGATGAACTCTTTCACAGCCTGATTGTCGATTGTTGATCAGCTTCTCTCTCATGTGTTCTGGGGATGGAAACTCCCCCACAGACGAAACTCTTCCACCATTATTGGCTTCACAGAAAATGTGCTGTTTGTTTGTTGCTATCTGGATATAAAATGCCGCATCAGGATACCCGACTGGATGTTTGTAATATTATTGCACCACCTGACCGTTTATTATCGTCTTCTAAATCATTTGAACTAAGCTGGTGTTTGTTTGTCAGCATCTCCCGGATCTCTGCAATGACCTTCAGAGTAATCACACATCCTCGTGCGTCAACCATCAGGCAGCGTTTATGAAAACTAGAAAATCCAGTAGGTCGTCATTCCCAGCCCGGCTGGGTGCAGTCAGGTCTGCTATGTGTCGGCTGGACTGGGAGGAGTTTCACAGCATCATTGGATGTGAACACATGAAGTGTTTGTCCACGTGTTCCAGACGTTGTTGCACATCAATGATCAGCAGCGAGAGTCGGGGAACTGACCTGTAGGAGCCGAACACCACTTTGTCTCCGTCGACCAGCATGTACTTGTTACAGAGTGAACCGGGCAGCCTGCCGAAGGACATGTTGAAGCCGATTCCCTTCAGTGTTCTGGCTCGCATGTTCTGCAGCCACAGAAGGTCACAGGTTAGACAACTGGAAGGGAACAACGATGCAGCTGGTGGTGCTAAGAGAGGCTCACGGCACCAACGCTGCACACAGCAGATGAAACAACAGATAAAACAACAGAACTTTCAGGACTCATTTCCGATAAACAAGCCACCAGGATTAGTTCACTCCAACGCAGCCAATACGGGTTGTGATGGTGCTTGTCTGATTCTGAGATACATTTTTATTACGGTCACTGTCGTTTTCTTTATCCACTGGCGCAATCGGCCGCAGTGAATCAAACTGAGCCGAATGACTTTGCATTTCCATTACCAACCTCAGCGGCTTTCTATGGAGCGGTGCCACAGCTCACCGACCCCGGCTACAAGTGGGCCGCGCTGACCTCCCAACGACCCCACCGACCCCTGACAACCCCCTTGTCCTATCCTCAAGCAAGAGAGCGGAGCGAGAGTTGACCCGTGTCAGAGGGGGAGACCAGAGAAGTCGTCATGGAAATGCAAATCCCAGTTCGGGGCCGAACGTGTCAGATATGCTAATGAAAACTGGTACTGAAGTTAAGTCCATATGTATCTGGGAACATGTGCCTGTAACATGGGCCCATGGTCGGCCGATATCTTGCCTACGGTCTGTGCATCCTCTCTCATGTGCTCACCCGGAGGTGCTGAGCGCCGACCTGCAGCCTGGAACACATGTCCAGGAAGTGCGGGACACCCTGGCTGTCCAACAAGATGTAAACGGGCACGGAGCGGCGCCAGGCTGCGTCCATCAGGTCCTGCAGGATCTGGAGGTCTGTCAGCAGGTCCATGACCACAGCGATCACCTGCGAGAGGAAAGGTTAAATACTCTGAATATATTGCATACGGCGCAAAACAACTCCTGAATGTATGTTTGGCAGGAACAGGCAGTGAACAGGTTAACGCCTGCTGATCAGAGACTGATGGACTCTCCTAGCGGCAGCAGGCTACAGGAGGCTCTACTGTTTGTCCACAAACTTGATGGATGTGTCAGTGTTGTTTTGTATGACTGGAGGTGTCCTGACATCGTCTCCACTCAGGAGCAGATAGTTTAGTGTCGTCCCGTTGACAGAATGTCCAGGCTGCAGCCTTCCAGGCAGTTCGGAGAAAATCGTCCGGCTCGAAAAAAAAACAACAAACGCCAGCGAACACACCCCCTCCTTGTCTGAGGGAACTACAGTCGTCCCACTGAAGGAAAATCTGAATCTCTCTGCAGCAGCAGTTACAGATGAAACACATATGTGGAAATATACTGTAAACAAACGTCTTCATGTGACTCAGACTGGGCTTCACCTCATGGAAACAAGCTGGTTTTAAAAAAGGATTTAAATCCAAACATGGAACTACTGATCATTCAGTTACCTTTTCATCACAGGGGAAAGAAACAAAAACATAGTTATTGTCAAAATGTCTCCAAGGCGGCAACGAAGAGGCCGACGGTCGTAGCTAATCTGTCGACTGAAGCCTCCTCTGAACCCGGAGCCCTGAGGAGGTCAGGAGGCCACATGACGGAGCCTCAGCTGCTGACAGAGATCTGCTGCAGTGTTCCAGCTGACGGAGATCGAGCTTTGTGACAGCACAATGAGATCAGCTGAGGAATGCAAGACTCTTCGTCTGGCTCCCGGACGGCGTCAGCCTCTCCGCTGTCGACGTGTCTGGATCAGTCGGGGCTCGCTGTGTGGGAGGGTGAAGGTGTGTTTTGTGGTGCGAGAGTCCCGACTGCACAGAAGCCAGCGATAAGATCCAGCGGTCGGAACTCACTTGACCTCTGTTTGCCACCTGATCGCCGCTGCTCCCTTTGACCTCTTCACCCGCTGATGATGACGAGCACCGGGCTGGACAGTGTGTGTCCGTCTGTGTTCCCCCTGACGGACGGACCGAAGGCTGCACAATGTTTGACCGTATAATACACAAACTGCCTCGTCATTGACGACCAAGTCAATCGACCTCCACAGCTGATTCCAGCCTGTTGTTTTGTAGTTTTCCCTGCTGTAGATGTTAACCACCTGAAGCATCCTGCTTTGCGTCAGCGTCATGTCGGGATGTAAATAACAGGAACACAGAGAAGCCTCGGCTCTCATGAACACATGAATCTGTTGGCTGCACGTCTCGGGGGCTTTGACTCGGACCATCTAACGACGTGTCCACAATCAGATTCGTGCGGTTCAGCTTGTTCCCTGATGCAGACGGTGTCAGCAGCTGTCTCATCCCACCTGTTGTAGATACTCACATTCCTTCCTTCAGCATGGATGTGTGTTGGTCTGAGAAGTGACACCAAGTGGTTTGTTGCGTTACACCAGTGCAACATGTGCAGGACATAAAGGACGAGGTCTGCAGCTCCAACTGCTGATTTCATGGACCGTCCTTCGTCCAACTTTATCTTCTACTGTTGGAAGTTATCAGAACCACTCAGGACTTTATGTGTTTGTATGTAATTCAACATGAGTCTACCTTTATTTTCCATTGGGGTTTTCACTCTAGTTGTACTGTTTATTTCATGTTTTTAACAGAGCCTGAAGGCCTTGCCAGTGCCGGGGGGGGGGGGGGGGGGGGGGGGGGGGGGGGGGGGGGGGGGGGGGGGGGGGGGGGGGGGGGGTGCACGGTGACAGAGGACCAGAACCCGGAACATTCCATGCCTCACTGAGTGATGGTAACCATGGTGACAGCGTGGTAAGATGCACTCAGTTGCAGTCACGGTTCAGTTTGTCGTATCCTAAATCAAAGGTTCTATCTCTCCTCTGTCCTGGAGGTGTACCCTGGAACATGTATAAATGTATACAGGCTGAAGTACATTGTTAAATCAATACAAGTGTACAGAACAGAAAGAAAACAAGGGCGGGACTGAGAAGCTGTCGAGGTTATTTGACACCAGGAGGAAGGGAAATGTTGAACAAGTGAGGTTAAGAGACGCATGACAAACCATTAAAGAAAGGAATGGAACCACAGAGACAGAAGAAAGGACTGGGGAGGGGAGGGAGAGAAACACGACAGAAAGACAGGGGATTTCCAACGAAGGTTGAAGTCAAGCTGACAGACGAGTTACATGATGAGGACAAAGACAAGAACCTGAATATTTATATATTATATTATATAAGATATAAATCTGGAGCAGGTGAGTCAGCTGACTAAACATTAGGACGGGCAGCTCAAACACACTTCCTTTGTGAGGAGGTATTAATCACCTGAAACCGAGGTCCGGTAAAAAAGGTCGTCATGGCAACAAATAAAATATAATCCCAAAAGTATTCGAACCTCCCTGCCCACATGCTCCTGCTTACTTATGGTCTGTGCTTTACACTCCCTTAGTTCCAGTACAGCCCCACTAAGCACCGTCCTGCAGACCTCCAACACCAACCTCACCACCAACACCTGAGCTGACCTCACCACCAACACCTGAGCTGACCTCACCACCAACACCTGAGCTGACCTCATCACCAACACCTGAGCTGACCTCATCACCAACACCTGAGCTGACCTGCTGACCTCATCACCAACACCTGAGCTGACCTCATCACCAACACCTGAGCTGACCTGCTGACCTCATCACCAACACCTGAGCTGACCTGCTGACCTGCTGACCTCACCACCAACACCTGACCTGACCTCACCACCCAACACCTGAGCTGACCTCATCACCAACACCTGAGCTGACCTCACCACCAACACCTGAGCTGACCTCACCCTCCTCCTCCTCCAGCAGCAGTTCTGATGTTCCAGGAACAACAAATCACATTTCAAAATAAACTAGATATTGAATAAAACACCTACAATCAAGTATTCCAGTGTTAACATCACTACCTTTACAAGGCTGACCTGCCCTGGGGGAGGAGTCTGACCTGGGGGGGAGTCTGCCCTGGGGGGGAGTCTGACCTGGGGGGGGGGAGTCTGTGTGTGTCTGGCCTGGGGAGTCTGTGTGTGTCTGACCTGGGGGAGTCTGTGTGTGTCTGACCTGGGGGAGTCTGACCTCCTCACCTTGCTGGCCTCCTGGATGAGTCGACGCACCACCTCCTTGATGTGAGGCCCGTTGTCTTTGGGCGGGTGTGTGTGCACTGACACCCGGTTCACCCCTCTGAAAAAAGTCCCCCCGGGCCAGCCGATTTCCAGCTGCGGCACTTCCATATCCGACATCTGGGGCCAGTAGGTCGAACGGAGCCCGGAATCCGCTTTCGTGCCGGCAGCTGCCGGCTCCGACCTGGACGGTGACGTCCCGCCGCCGCCGTCACTACCCGGGTCATACTGCTTGAAAGTGTTCATTAACAACTTGACTTCTCTGGCGGATAAGAAGTCCTTCATGTTGTCGTCTTTCAGGCGTGTCTTGAACGCACCGTCGCCGTTCTTCAGCAGCTCCTCGACGGCGGCGCGCTGCTCCTCGCTGTAGTAGAACTCCGGTTTGCTCTCCGGAACCTTGGTCCCGATGTGGCCGTCCTCCATGCACTTGAGCTGGGATTCGGCCATGGCTGTTATCCCCCTGGAGCTCGGAGAGTCCGTCTCACATCCAGCGGTGTCTGTGTGTCTGTTCCCACCGACCTGTCAGCAAACAGCTCCGGGGAAGTTTCTTACCTGTTGGGGGGCGGAGAGGTGCGGGGCCTGAACTCCACGCTGCGTTCACGTACAGACGGAACTTAGATGCACTTTAATACCGGAGAGTTTCCTCGGAGTTTCAATAATCTGATTCTCAAGAGTCGATCAGATTCTCGAATTTACAGTGAGATCACAAATGCAGCAGTTTCACGAGGAGAAGATTTCTGTGTAAGCAGAGTTTCACTTAGCTCCTGGCTGTACCTGAATCAAGACCAACCAGCAGGTGATGAACTGAACAAGGAACAAACTATACGAGGGCCATAAAATAATAAAATATGTCACGTGCATCCATGGAACATCTGAAACTTTGAATTTATCTGTGTCAAAGGACATTTGTCAGACATTATTAAAACTAGTTTAACAGTTACTGTCACGTTGAATGTGGAAACGTTAATTTGCTTTACTAGTTCTCGAGAGTTTGTGCTTAAGATACTGAATGATCAACATACAGCTTGACAATGCATCTTTCTCTCTCCTCTGAAAATCTACAAAGATAATGAATGTTGAATGTTGATGATGTTGATGATGATGATGATGATGATGATGATGATGATGATGATGATGATGATGATGATGATGATGATGATGATGATGATGATGATGATGATGATGATGATCTGATGTTAAACTGACTGGATGAATCTTCATTCATCTTGTTGTAGTTCTCAGATTCGCCAGACGGTGGCGGCAGACTGCAAGAAAACTATTCAGACGTCTCAGTTCCTCAGGCAGGTCTCTGACCTTCACAAGCATCTTAGATGATCAATAATCTCATTAATACACACTACTTAACTGTGAAAGGACAGCAGCTATTACCAAATGCTAACGAATTCATTCTGGACTTAGCCAATTGTATCTTTATGTCCAGTTATGTCCAGGTTGCGGACTTCTGGAGACGGTGAGGTGGTACAGCCGTCCACTGGTACTGGTTTCAGAGCAGGGGGAGGGGCTTCAGACGGCTGGTGCGCACGGCGGGAAAGTTGTGATGACGGCGACCAGCAACACGGAAACGCGGAGTAGACTGAACCACCGGAATACTGGAGTTTGTGTGAGAGAACTTGTAGCGGGAGGCTCTGTGAATATAACGGGGGCGTTTAAGTAGTCCAAGTGATTTAATGGTATCCAGGCAGACTGGCACAGCGGTGTTGAAAGAACTCCGAAGTTGGAGAGAGGAGTACTTGAGCACCATGTTCACCCGAGCAGCTAGCCAGTTAGCGACCGACCGCAGACAGTAGACCAGTAGACCAAATCAGACTCACCAACAGTCCTGGTTATATGGAGGGAGTTAATCCGGTTGCGAGGAATCCAGGTGGCGGGAGGGGATGGGATGGGATCCGAGCCAGAGAGCCAAAGAATCCAGCTACCAGTGCCAGCAGCGGACAGGTAGCTAGCAGCGGACAGGTGGCTAGCAGCGGACAGGTAGCTAGCAGCGGACAGGTAGCTAGCAGCGGACAGGTAGCTGCGTTGACGGACAACTGATCAGCAGAATGGGTGAGTAGTGCAAAATACAGGAACACGATCCACGTACTGACAGAGAGAGATACAAAAAAGTATGGAGTTGACACAGCAGTCAAGACAAAACTTTAGACGCCAGGTAGACGAGACGAGCTGAGAAGCGGCGACACCAAAACGCCAGCGTCCTCTCAAGCTTGTGACTGACAATCATTTGTCATCGTCACTGATTTTGTTTTGATTGATAAGAATTCATATTTGCATTTCTTTTCAAGAGAAGCACAAAGCTTTTTGAGTATCAATATGAATAAATACAGGGCAACGAAAAAACAAATTAGAAAGTTAACCAGAAGTAGTAAGGCTGGAAAAGTCAACACATCATTTCTGTTCTTCACAAAACAAGAGAAACATTTGATAAAAATGTATCAACTGTGTGTAGCTACAGATATAAGGATGGACTCTCACACACTTTGCATCCTACATTCTATGGATACCTTTGACTCTCTAACTTTAAGATGTGCCATTGTCGCATGTAATAATGTAAATCAACCAATAGAGCAGAAATATGGAAGAATTCTGTTGGGAGAGGAGGTAAGAAGGAGAGATGGAAAGTATTGCATGTGAGAGGATGCAGGGATGCAGCTAATGTTAATGCAAGAAAATA
>CAAKHC010011260.1:0-13883 GCA_901007825.1 Macroramphosus scolopax
CAACTCAGGGTGTGTGACACGAAGATCTGGACCTCAGTGCTGCGGCAAATCAAACAAAGAGCACAAACACACACACACAAACACACACGATGACACACACAGACACACACACATACACACAGACACTGACATATCTAAATAGTCACAGATTATAATGTAAATTGAGCAATATTATTCCTATGTATAAAACGACTTCTTTTTTGTACGTCAAAAGTCTCCTGTACTGTGGACATCGTACATATTCGAGTGTTTGATGTACTTTCTTTAAGAATTTTTAAGAATCTGATTTCTATTCAAACATACTCAATTTGTCCATATCAGCCTCTTGTGACGGGAATTACTTGTGTCATTTTAAAGTTATATTTACACATATTTCCTCAGCAGCATGTTTGTTCCGATGACTTGTTCTGAGTTCCCCTACAGATCCAATATAGATCCAATATAGGCATAATAATAGACGGACGGCTTCTTCTCCACAAATAACACAGAGACAAGAAATGTGTTGTTTTCACTGGGTCTTTGAAGCTGCATTGATCCATTCCTCCCATAAGATGGCACAAGATGACAAGACGACGGTCCTGACATGTGGCTCACATAACAGATAAGTGGTCACCCGGGCAGCCACAGAGGCATTAACGTGTTCAATATTTACTTTCAGCTCCCAGTTGGTCTCTGCACACTCCTGAGGAAACAGCAGCTAAATGTCCAGTTACCTATCAGCTAAATCTACACTGAAAAATATATATAAATGCAATACTTTCGTTTTTGCTCCCATTTTTCATGAGCTGAAATCAAGATCTAAGACTTATTTCTCTCAAATGTTGTTCACAAATTTGTCTAAATCTGTGTTAGTGAGCACTTGTCCTTTCCCGAGTTAATCCACCCACCTCACAGGTGGCAGATCAAGATGCTGATTAGACAGCATGATTAATGCACAGGTGTGCCTGAGTCTGGTCACAATGAAAGGACACTCGAAAATGGGCAGTTTTATCACACAGCATGAAGCCACAGATGTCACAAGTTTTGAGGGAGCGTGCAACTGGCATGCCGACTGCAGGAAAGTCCACCAGAGCTGTTGACTGTGAATTGAATGTTCATTTCTCACCATAAGCCGTCTCCAAAGGCGTTTCTGAGAATTTAGCATTACATCCAACCGGCCTCACAACCGGCGACCACGTGTCACCACACCATCCCAGGACCTCCACATCCGGCATCTTCACCTGCAAGATGGTCTGAGACCAGCCATCCTGAGAGCTGATGCAACAATCGTTTGCACAACCAAAGAATTTCTGCACAAACTGTCAGAAACCGTCTCAGGGAAGCTCATCTGCATGCTCTTCGTCCTCACCGGGGTCTTGACCTGACTGCAGTTTGTCATCGTAACCGACTTGAGTGGGCAAATGCTCACCTTCGATGGTGTCTGTCACTATGGAGGGGTGTTCGCTTCACGGATGAATCCCGGTTTTCACTGTGCAGGGCAGATGACAGACAGTGTGTACACATGACAGATTGGCAGCTGGGAAACCCAGATCCACCGGTGGAGCCGGGGAAACAGGACGCCGGAATGGTTAAATTAGGGGCTCTGGAGACGGATCATAACTAGCATGAACACAAACAGCCCACTCAGCAACGACAGGTCATCAATTCAACTTATCTTCTGAGCAGCCAGATTGAAATCTTAATCACATCTTTTTTTGGATGTCTCCTGGAAAATCACTGTTTATATCAATGAAACATCAAAAGTGAATTTCCAAAACACATCAACTGAGGCCCAGAGTTAAAGTTTTTGCAATTACTTTTTTCAGACATCCTCTGGGGGATCACTGTTTACATTATGAAGCTGATGGCTGACTCAGGCTTGTTCCGAATCATCTCTTCGTTATGCTGCTATAGGCCTGGACTGCCAGAGGGACTTCCCATGAGGGGTTAACCGGTACTGGTGTGGTCTTGTTAGTTATCAAACATATTGCAATATCATTTCCTTTAACCAACTTACCAACTCATAAGGAATACACCTTAAGATAATTACTATGAAATCATAGTAATGGTTGAATACTTAAAGGCTCCAATGTAAAGCTGATTGCACTCACAATGCAACTGATGCATTGTGGGAATTCTGTACTTTCTACTTTCAACATTACATTTATTTACCTCGACTACAGATTAGGACCGTACAATTACCGTATATTTATTTTAATGTATTCATTAATGTCTAAACATTGGACATGATTCTCATGAACACATGATTCAAACATGTAATCTGTAAACTTTGTGCAGAGGGACAGATTGCTTGTTTCCTGAGCGGACAGCAGGCTGTGCAGGTTGGAGGAAAAGAAGAGGTGGGAGAGGACAAGAAGAAGAAGAACAAAATGATTGTTGGACTTTTCAATGTGTCAATTGTTTCTGGTTTCCGTTTGCCAGCAACACATTTTGAAGAAGTTCTGCTGAGATAGAAAGAGGCTCTTTAAAAACGCTCCATCTGTGTCATGAAACATTAATCACAGTTGATAACAACAGATGCTGCTGCGAGGAGAGTTTACTTGGTTTCACAAGACTCAAAGAGTGAAACAGATCTGCATCAAACTTCATGAAACATTAAGTTGAATCTGTTTACAGTTCGGGGAGGAAATGTGTATAATATGTTCATATATGCGTTAACATTGTGTGATTGATTTAATGACAGTACCAGTGAGGAGCACAATGAAAGAACATCAGACGACTAACTGAAGGCAGGAAAATAATGTAATTAATGTAATATCTACGGTAATAAACTGAAGCTGACTGTATTTGTGCCACAGCACTTGGAGCCATCGTTAAATCACACTCAGCTTTACGGATCTTAACATTACTGCTTTGATTGACTCACAGTCGTCATGGTGTAATTCTTAGCTGCAGCAGGCACCAGAAGCTGTAATATTCTATCACACACGTCCGGCTCAGCACAGAACCGACACAGATATTAACTAGCTAATGAACACAGAGGAGCATTAATCAGCCGGAGAGACAAATATTTTCCTGTAAGGAGATGGAAGAGAGCGAAAACAGAACTAAAGGAGTGAATATTGGATTAAACACGGCACCAACTGAATGATCATTGTGCTCTGTAACTGATGAATGTGGAAATAAGCGACAGTTTATTTTATCTAATTCAAAAAATTGCCTGGAAAACAGTGATAAGACAGGATGACTTACAAGACGTCCAAGTGGAATATTAATCTGCACAATTCAGTTTGCTTTTCCTGTTTTAGAACACAAAATACACATCTTACACACTTCTGTAAATTACACTGCATGTTTTTAAAACCTTTCCAGCCCTCCAGGAAGCCATGAATTTCCATTCAAGTCAATAATAATAAACTTGCAGTTGTTGTAGGGTAATTTATTACAGTTATAGTTAAGAGTTGGTGAAGTGAAAGTGTCCTCGCATTGCATGACCTGCAATCAAAACTAATATTTAAATCTCTCCTTCGCGGTGCGTTTAAAGACACTGCAACATCTCAAGCACAAAAGGAATCTACATGAAAGCATCACGTTCAGATGTGCGATAGAAAAGTCACCACAGGACAAACTATAAGCCAACAAGATGTAAACAGGAGAAAGACGAATAAGTAGTTAGGTAGTTTTTAGTTGTGCAGTTTAATCCCTAATATACAGCAACATGTATGTCGTATCTTCTGTGTGTGACAGTTTGTACTTCTTACATGAAATGTGAAATATTTGCTGTTGCAAAAGAAAACTTGAAATTGTAATCTATGAATGGAACAGGTGGTTCCCTCTAGTGGCTGCAGCAAGTACAGCTGGAGCAAAAGGGGCAATTACGTGATACCAATTTATAGCGAGAAAGTCAGCGTAGGGAGGTCGAGGTGGATGATCGTCAGCATAACAACAGATCTTGCAGATGGTAATCACTGTTTGTTTCCCATAACTCTACCGCATGGTTGTTATTGTACCCATGACGTCACAGGCGGCAGGTTTATGTTTCACTAGGCTTGACAAAAGTGCATATTTGAACTCAAACAATATTCTTTCCCTAAGACGAGTGTTAGCCTGAACACAACAAGACTTCAACCATAAAACAGCTTTATTGTCTAACAAACAAGGTTGTACTTTGGACTGCAGATATTAATCAAATCAAGAGCCGCCGCTGTGTTTCGTCCTGGAATGAAAGATGCTTGGTGATTTGATTTGGAGGACTTGATGTGAAATAGCTTGATAAGTACAAGAAGTAGTTTAAGAATTGAAGCATGAATTCCACAACATGAATATAGCGAAGCTTAAAGGGTTTGTGTGTAACAGAGAGCTCCCGATATAACAGTCCTTAGAGTCCAGATGTACATGTATCAGACAAACGGTCCAGGACTGACAGACAGCAGACCACAGGCAGAGCAGACCAGCCCTGCCACCTCCTCTGACACCGGGCACTGGTGCCCCGAGGCGATGTTCGCTCAGCACTGTGCAGCAGACCCTTTGCACCCACTCAAATCTCTGTCACAACCATCATGATGTATGCCAACACCACCATCATCAGCTGCCTACAGAGCTGAGGCCTGACATTGTGGTGTCGAGACAACAATTTCTTGCTCAGCCTCAGCAGCCGCTTGTGGACTACAGAAGGTTGCCGGGCAGAGTGCAGGCTCGCATCAGCACCGAGGGAACAGCAAGGATCAACATCAGCAAGGATCTGAGATGGTCACACCACATATGAGATAAGGTCACAAGGGCAGCAAGACAGCGTCTCTTCTTCCTCCGGCCACTGAGGAGGTCGATCATAGAATCCAGGATACACAGCAACTTATACACATGCACCATTGACAGTATCCTGCCTGCCAGCATCACAGACTGGTGCGGCAGCTGCACCACCCTCACAAAGCTGTCGTGGTCAGATCAGGACAACCCATCACCAGGACTGAGCTGACAGCCATCCTGGTCCTCTCCTGCCAGCTCTGACGGAGGAACACACAGAGCTTTCTTTCAGACCCCAGTCACAGAAGATTCACGCTCCTCCAGTCAAGCAAGCAATACAGCAGCATCCAGACCGAACCTGCAGGCTCAGAGTCCGTTTTTACCTGCAACACTTCAAACACACCATACAAACACCTTACACACACACTACAGCAACACAATGGAACAGACGGACCACAATGATTGGACTTGATTGGTGTTTACATTGTTTACAATTAGTCCATCTTCTTTATATCTTTTATACCTTTATAATATCTCACAGTTCATACTGTCTCTTTCTCACTGAGGTTTAAATGCCTCTGAGATTGAGAATTTCTTTGCTAATAATGATGTTTGTCATCATGTATATAACAATAAATAATTTGCTAATGAAGTACGAAGTTGACGCTCACTATTTCTAACGTGTATTGACGAGATGAATGAATCACTAGAAAGCTGTAGATGGAAGAGCGGATTGATGATCCCTGTTCGACCCCGGCCCGTCATCTTGTCTGGACACGGACGTCTGCTCATCTGGTGTTGAATCGACCTTTGAACCACCCTCCTCTGACTCAGCAGCTATTTCCTCGCCTCTCTCCTCCTTCCAAAGCCTCTCGTACTCCTGCTTTAGGTCCTGATAGGAGCGCGAGAAGGTGTGGAAAATGGAGGTAGCCGGGAAGGCCATGATGAGTATTCCACTCAGTATGCTGGTTAACGCAACCATCTGTCCAGGGATGCTCCGAGGGACCATGTCGCCGTAGCCAACTGTTGTCATAGAGATGATTGCCCACCAGTATGTGGCCGGAATACTGCTGAAGCTGTGTTGTGGGTGTGTGGCGGCAAATGGCGCCAGTTCACTTTCAGCAAGGTGGACCAGAGGGGAATAAAGGGTAACAGCAACACAGACGAACAGCAGAAGCAGACCGAACTCCCGCATGCTGCGCTGCATGGTCAGTCCCAGAGTCTGCAAGCCCAAAGAGTGGCGAGCCAGACGCATCACGTACAGGATGCGCAGCGCCCGCAGCAGGCGCAGGATCAGACTCAGCTTGTCCAGGTAGCCTCTGCCGGCACCCATGACAACCTCCTCCTGAGACTCATCTCTGACGTCCACCACCAGGGACACGTAGTACGGCAGGATGGCGATTGCGTCAATGATGTTGAGGGGACCGCGAGCGAAGGCCAGCTTGCTGGGGGCGTGGACAAATCGAAGCAAGAACTCCAAGGTGAACCAGGCCACACAGATGGACTCCACCACAAACATGCTGTGACACTTCTGGGAGCACTCACCCTGCAGAGACACGAAAACACACTTGAAAGGGTCACGCCAACAGTTTTACACATGACGAGTTCTGCAACAGGGTCGTCTCTAATGGCACTTGAGATGTCACATTTTTTAGAACATTCTGTGTCAACATGCAACAGTAATCTGATTACCTTTATCAGGAACATTACACGGAAATGTGCTATCTTACTGACAGTATGATGGAACTCTCCTGAAATGTATTCAGGAGAGTTATCCTGTTATATGTGAGTATAACAGGAGAAAAAGGACAACATGACTAGTTTCAAACGTACCCTGGTCTCTTCATCTCTGAGGTCTGGCATGGTGCTGATGCACAGGCTGACCACAGTGACCAGCACCATGATGACAGAGAGGCAGGCAAAGATCTTCCCCGCCAACCCAGAGTGAGGATTTTCCACAACCTCCCGCACTATCCAGATCAGTCTGCGGTAGCCCTTCTCAACCACCGGGGCCCCTTTCTTCAGAATCATCCTCTTCTGCCTCCATTCCTCCTCCTTGCGCTCTCGTTCAGACACCTCCTCAACACGGGTGATCATGCGGCGACGGCAGCAACGCTCCATATGACCGGGGTCGACACCCCAGTAGTTCAGCTCGTCATGCAGGGACACGGCGCACAGTTCTCGCAGTAGGCGCAGTTTGCCTGCGGCCAGGAAGTTGAGTATGACCCTGAATGCTGTCGGGTTACGGTCAAAGAAGTATTCCTGGCACGTCTCATCGTAGTCATCACATAGGCGTGCAATCTCCTCACGAGTGGTGCAGGACCGCAGGCGGCCCAGTCGACTCTGAGGGAACTGCTCCAATGTGCTCCAGGGGAAGGTGTAGCGGTTGCCCCCGACATTGATGAGGACCTGCAGGGTGTGGTCGACTACATACGAGGCTTTGGGGTCACGGAGCAGCTGGGCGCGCTTGAAGTACACGCCCTTGATGGTCTCAGTCTCCGGGATCTCAGTGAAGAATTGATCGAGGCTGCTGTCATCACTGCTGATGGAGTAGGTGCTGAAGTCGTGGTTGGCATTGCTGATGATGGGCATGCTAGCTTCAGGATGTGAGGGGGAACTGAAGAGGTACTTGCATGTGCACCCAACAAGAGATCATGGGGAACAGCCGAAGAGAACGGGACAGCTGTGATGACAGAAACAAGTTGTGAGACATTTTTTATTGTATTAATCCCACATGACATTTCATTTGGGATGCAGCCACGGCTCTTTCCTGGGCCCACTGCTGTTTGTATGTTTATATAAATACGTGTTATCACTAAGGCATCATCATTGTGTTTTCCATGTTCTAATGTAACTGTTCATTAAAGTAGACAAATTCAAAATTCACTGAAAAGATGATCTTGGCAGTCCACTCTGAGTCCGACACTCTGCTCAGCTTTTTCACACCAATTCACACTTGAATTCAAGCGAATTTCACACAAACGCTGCATGACCTTAAAACCTCCTCGGCTCTGGTGCGACATCGTGGAATGATTGAACTGCAGAAGACCTTTTGACTTCAGTTCCCTGGTTTCCATTTCGACCTGACATCCCTTTAACATTAATATAATACGTAACGATGTCAGCTGACGTGCAGAAACACTTTGGCAGCTTCAGTCAAATATCCCTCGAAATGAAAGTCGATATTCTGCAGCTCACGATCAGCGTTCAATAAGAACATTCAGTGCAGATGCAGGAAGGAGTTTGTCCTTCATGGATGTGTGTGAAAAGCATCAGACTAACAACAACCTTTACCTGGTGTTTATGATTTCATTAGAGAGTGAGAGACAGAGAGAGAGAGAGAGAGAGAGAGAGAGAGAGAGAGAGAGAGAGAGAGAGAGAGAGAGAGAGAGAGAGAGAGAGAGCCTTTCAGACGTTGGCATTGTAATTCCACTAAGTACTGGATGTAATTTTCATTAATGTTTCCAGAACGTCGGGGACATTTACATGCGATACATGCTGGGCAAATAATAATGTCGTTGCACGTTTAAACACCACTGAGGAAGATATGCTTTAGTTTTCTCTAATTTAGGTCAACCAAATCTTTATTAACAGTTATTCATGCATATTCATGACCTCTGATTACTATTCTACTGCTTGCCTTTACAAGAACTGTCTGTGAAAACAAAGTTCAGTGCCATATTGAAATGTTTGCAGATTACTTATGTTTGCAGATAAATCCATGTTTCATTTAGCTGAGGTGTCACAATGTTACATTACGTTATCAGTATTGACTGTTGGGTCAGTTTGTCAGTTATTGTTAAATTACAACGAAACAGTGAGTCACTAATGAGCAAAAAGTACCATAATTTTAGTATAATATTTATAAAATATTTTTTCCTACTTTGCTTCCTCCAGCAGGTGAATCTGTACCTTTTACTTTACTTTCCTTTAACATGATAATATTATGATCACACAATGTATGCATGCACATATTCATGACCTCTGATTACTACATCGTGTATATTTAATAGTTGTTTCGAAGGACAATTTTACACATCTTGATGATCACAAAGTAAAAGGAATAAAAAAAAATACTCATCTACAATATTAAAATGATGCGTAACATAACGTGACAGGACACTCTGTCACTGCAGATTGTAGTGTACTTTAAGTAATGAATACAGTAGCTTTTAATATAATTGAATATTTGTACAGCGTGAAATTGCTATTTTTCAGCATTTGTCAAAATCAGATAGAATAGACAGAAAGATGAATCCATGTATAAACTGTATCACGGTCACAGGGCCGGCCTCACTGTCACACAGCCAGCTGAGATTTCCTGGTTATTTTGTAAATAATTTAAGAAATCTCCTCCAGTTATCTTTTATTTTTGAACAATATTGTAGATTACGGCTGCACAGATGAGCACATGAATATCAGTTGCCCCCCATATGTCTTGTTATAATAAATGTGGATTACACATTTGGTTTGGTGTCTCTACCTGCTCATCGTTTGTATGTACGGATATTTAACCCGACATTGTACAAACACAGATTGGATCTTTATCTCTGCTCTGATTTCTTCTTGCCCGTTCGACAATAAATCGTAAGCACCAGATATTATTGATATGATATATGATAATGTATTAAATCAAAATGGTCATTCTGTGAACACTCTGCAGGCTTGTTTCTGTGGTTTAACATGTATGTTTGTGTGTTATTGATCAGATCCAGCAGAGATTCCTCCCAGCAGTGAACAGACACTTTAATACAGTCAGTGCAAACACCATACAGGCCAAGCAAGACTGCTAGGGAATAAAAGTTGTACTGAAACAGTAGTTGGAGATATATTCACTCACCTTAGATGGCGCAGGTGGACTGCCTCAGCTCTCCAACATCTCTGGGATTTGTCCTGCACATTTGCTCTGCTGCTGCTGTATTGAAGAAGCTTCTCACTAATTCAGACCGAACCGTCCGCAGAACTGCACTTGTTTCCGTCCAGAAGCACCGGGAGCAGCGTTGTTGTCGGTCCCTCACAGTTTATAAATCCTGCCTGAAGTTTGGCGTTGATGCGTGTCTGAGCAGCATCACCGCCCCGGGGTCGTCGCCTCTCAGTCGGATGTGGTCCTGCGCAGCGCGGCGCTCCGCTTCCATCGGTCCCCGCCGTCAGCGAGCAGAGGAGAAACACGATTATCAAGCGGTGGAGCCTTCCTGAAACCTGCTGCTGTATATTCATCAGTGGTTGACAGCATGACCCATCCTCCTCCTCCTCCTCCTCCTCCTCCTCCTCTTCCTCCTCCTCCTCCCATCTCCATCTCTTCCATACTGACTAGAGGAAGAAGAGTGAAGAGCGACAGGTTGGATCCTGTATTGCTGCCACACCACAAAAAGAAGAATTAGACTGTTATAACATGTTCTACACGTTATAACAACATATTTACACGTTATTAAGACAAACAAACATAATTTACAAACCAGGAACTTTTCTTCTTATAACAATGTTTGTAACATTACACCTATAATCATTTCATGTTATAACAATAATGGATCACATTACACCGTGTAACCTTTCATGCTATACAACATGTATATGAGGATTTCATCTGTATATCATGAGGAGGTGAAAATACCTTGTTTTAACACGAAACTGCTTCCACATGTTAACGAGACGTGTTTGTATTATAACGAAAGTGTCTTGTTATATTCTCTTCTGTTTATATGTTGTAATATATTGTTATTATAGATGTGTTGTTCTAACAACAAGAAGTGATAGTAAACCGGATGACACAATGTTTGATTCTGTACATAATAATCAGGCTGCCATTCACAATTTAGGAACCCTGATGTCAGTGATGATCCATCCATGAATTCAGGAGTCAGATTAAATATAACAAAGGCTTGAGATTACAAATAAATAAACTACATGGGAACCTGGGAGGTGAAACAACACTGACATGACATGTTGAACCAGTAAAAATGTAACACTCTTTTTTCTTTTTCTTTACGTTAAGTGTGCGTAGAGTGATTCACTGCTGTCGGTGAAATGTGTTTTGAGTGCAGAGAAACATTGGGCGGTGGAGCAGAAATCTGCTCTGCTCACAGGCTCTTTAGATGCTAAATGGTCACTTTGTTCAACGGCTGTAACTAACGGTTTCTTGTTTGGTTTGGAGCAGCTTTTCAGAGCTTTTCCTCTAAAAAAAGTTGTCCTGCTGTGGCAGCCCGACCCAAACACACGATGGTCAGACAGTTGAGAACGGCCAGACTGCTAAACAATGAACTGAATGAAAACTATCTGTAGGTTCATCATCAAGAGCAGCAGTGACATTTACATTGTTATTGTAAAAATACTAATTGTGACTGTTGAAAGTGACTTGAAAGCTAATGACAAGGTACAAATATGCTCAGAGCTCTATAGTGCAGGAGTAAGTAAGTGTAAGTGTTAATGTCTCACGGAGGTCTGGGTTCTAGGGGAAATGCAACTTGTGAAAGTTCCCTATCTGGTAGGTGCTGCATGACACTCAACATGTATTAACTTTGGGGGAAAACACATGCAAATCAACAAAACAAGCACAAAAACGTGCAGCATTTAGAAGACATGCTGCAAATTTAGACACCGCAACACATTATGGAAACACACTTTAATTACAACAAACAACAATGGAAGTTAAAAGGGTAAACGATGTGTTGAGTCTGGTGGAAGCCTGGACGTTACAGTCAGGGTGACCCCTCCGCTCAGAGGGGCCAGCTGTGCAATGATTGTAGTGGACTAGCAGTATATTGCTAATTATTGCTAGTTAGTGCAATAATGTGCTAATTACACAAAGCTCCCAGTAACAATAAGATCTGCTGGAACAATGTTGGAACGGCGGTTGCGAGACTGCAGTTTCTAAGGATGCTGACATTGTATTGGTCCAAACCGGAGCCAGCAATTCATCTCCAATGGACCAATCACAAGAGTCCACCTGTTCAGACACCACAATCCTCCAGCCCACACACCCTACACATCCCCATACACACTGAGAGGTTGGAAGACCTGCCACAGCATAGAAACCTACAATTATTAAAACAATCATGTGTTTCTGCCAATAAACTCCGTTGCTCAGGATTTCAGCCTCATCCAACAGTGAAATAAATGACGGCCATGTGAAGTGTTTTGTTCACAGAGATTTATGACCTGACTTCAGCTGCTCTCAGCTCTCTGGACCCTTTTAGCCTCTTTAAGCTAATGATTTTGATTTTACACAGCATGATTGTTCCCTCAGCCGTGTTTCCAGCAGCAGCAGCATGCCACAGCGTTCATTAATGGTCTGATAACAATGTACACAATCTGCCCAGCACCACACATGTTGCTGCATCTTGTCAATAAGTGACTTGTTGAGGAGGGTCAGTGTCAGTGTAGCCTGGTTCTCATCCACATGTAGCCCAAATGTTAATGAACCTTCCAGAATTTAGTGAAAAAGAATATAAGAATTAGTGCTTGTTGGTATTGGAAATAGCAAATAGATGTATCCTCTCCTGTCTGCCACACATTGTAGATAAATAAATGGACAATAGGATTCCTTTGTGGTTGTTCATGCTGGAATTTGAGGACAATTTACTGGCCAAGTCCAGTCATTGTTATTATAGGAAATATCAGTCGGAGCTGATCTATTTCTCATGCACAAAGCAATCATCAAAAAGAGAAGCTATTTGCATCAGAGCTTTTCCTGTCTTCTTTTAGATTAATATAAAGGACACACACACACACACACACACACACACACACACACACACACACACACACACACGATTGGGGATTTGCAGCGGTTGTTTTATTTCACATTAATAACATCAGCTGCTGTGAAAGTAATTTCAAATGCTTTTTAAATTTGAGTCCCAGAAAAATAAATAAATGGTGCTTTTGTGAAATGAGGGATTTATTCTGATGGATTCTACTTGGTGTGTTCTTGAGTGGCTGTTTTCTTGTTTGATCAAATTTTGTGAAGTTGCCATGGTAACTCAATGGCTAATAGCCCACTGTCAGAGTTTCCCATTAAACATTTCCAATTTGCAGGTTTTGGTTGTGTTAGTTTCTCGGAGTTTAGTTGAATTCTTACATGTCTCAAGGTCAAAGGTTCTCACAAAGTCTTCCTTAGGCTCTAAATAAGGATGCACTGCACAATTGTTTCTCATAAGCAGATTTTAATGAAAACTTAAGCTTTACGTTGGTTTATCTCCACCCTTCATTGTTCACATATATATTACATTACATGAATCAGATTATTGCCTTGCATTTGGTATATATAAATATAATATATATATATATGGTGTTGCTGCCGGTTTGTACATGTGACATCTATTGATAGTCTGTCAGTCCTGGGAGAGGGATGCCTCCTCTGTGGCTCTTCCAGAGATTTTCCCTCTCTTCTTACACAAATCTAAGTACATAGGGTTTCGTACTGTACAAATTATAATGCCATTGAGGCATTATAATGTGTGATTCAGTCTTAAACTCTCCTCCGAGCCTGTCAGCTTCCTCACTGTAAGATACTTGGACAGCCAACCTTCAGACTCCAGTCCTGACAAACGAGAGATAATCCTGCGAACAAGTACAACTCACTTTACCAAGGTTGATGGAGAATGGTAAAAAATGACCTCTGACCTTCAAGGCTGATGAATATCAGGGATTACATGATAATCCTCAAGCAAGCGGGAAGCAACAAATTGCATGCTGGGAAATTTACTAAGAAGAGTCATGATTGAAAACATTGTCACTGAGACTTCCTGGAACAGGAAGGAAAAATAGACGTTACATACTGAAATGAGAGGTCCAAATTTGACCACAATACTAGGATGCTACTCTCTACACGAGTGGAAAATACACAAGACAAGGGGTTGACGTACCCTGTTGTTGTTATTGTTAATAATGCTGTTGGGTTTTTGTACACAAATCACAGTCAGTCCTGCATGTGCATGAAGGTGAAATCTGGTGCTCGAGCACGTGTACCTTTGTTGGTTGATGCCCAGAGTGCCCTTTTGTCAGGGCGTGTGTGTGTGTGTGTGTGTGTGTGTGTGTGTGTGTGTGTGTGTGTGTGTGTGTGTGTGTGTGTGTGTGTGTGTGTGTGTGTGTGTGTGTGTGTGTGTGTGTGTGTGTGTGTTTATACCTGATCAGGGCGAGTGCGCTGTGTGCTCTCCTCCACAGGCAGTGGCCCAGGTTATGATACAGTCTTTTCAGTTGTC
>CAAKHC010011260.1:23225-33696 GCA_901007825.1 Macroramphosus scolopax
TTGTTCTGCCATTATTCCAATAAGAAGGCCATATATCTAATGAGGATGTCATTATTTATTGTTTTGCTCTCTCCAGAGACTGTTAAGCTTGAGATGTATTCATTGTTGTAGAAAATAAACACATACATGAAGTGTAAACTAAAATTCACGTCTGTTTATGCATTGTTTTGGAAAGACACTTTCATCATAGACATGTGACTGTGACAATGAGACTTACGGGCCCTCGCGAGATTTGGTGGATATATAAACTGCAGACAGGCACGGAAACGCTCCTTTTTCTCTCACGTTAGCGGTGAAGGTGCAACAGTAATCGGTCGTCCCGAGCCTGGGTTCATCCGACACCCTCACCAATCAAGCTGAACTGAGCTCAACCTACACAGCAGCAACATGCCTCCCAAATTCGACCCCAACGAGGTTAAAGTTGGTATGTTTTCACTCAAGTGGGTTTTTAAAGCAGACCTTGTTCACAGCCAAGATGGAGTCGATCTGTGTCGGCCTCCGATCGGCGCAGAGAAAACGGTAAAATTGAGACACAAAACAAGACGAAGACAGTAAAATGTGCCTCGCCTTAAGTGAGTGAGCGTCAGAGTTTTTTTTACAGGTGGGCATTTTAGGTTTGATGGTCTTGTGAACCCCCCGGCTGGAAGGATGGGGGATGCTATTCCACGTGGGCTAACACAGCTAGCGGCTAAAGCTAATGTAGCTGTAACAATATTCACTGAGCAGCACTCATGGCTCTAGATCAAGTAATCATACAGTACTTATGGTCAATCACGACAGGCGTTAAGTGTCTAAATAATCCCTTTTTGGTAAACTTAACTGTGGATATTATAGATTTGCAGATTTCTCAGTTTTAGTGAAGTGGATTGAACAGAAGTGGCAGCACAAGTTTATAAATGTGAATGAGCACTTTTCTGAACTAGTGGCTTGAATCAGTTAGTTATCTGATTTATGGTGATGACAGAAGAAATGATAAATGTAAAGTTTGACCCCTCGTAAATCGTTTTAAAGATCTGCTCACACTAATGGATGAATAAAAGGTCAGCAGCAGTCTAACAAAATTTGTTTTCTATTTGATCTTTTATCTTAATAGATCTCCAGTGTAGAGTTGGGCAATAATTGAGCCCCATCAATGTGAACTAGAATTCCATTTCATTCCATTATTAGGTAGATGTCCTTAAACTAATTCGATTTTCTGTTCAGTCCCTTTAAGCACTTGCCATAGAGAAATCTCTTGGAATAATATCCTTAGCCTAAGCTGACTAATTTGATTTGGATGTTTATTGGCAGTTGAAAATGTTTAATCGGGGTCAATGTTAAACTGTGAAGAAACCATTATGAGTTGAATCATCTGTCTTGCAGTGTACATGAGATGTACAGGAGGAGAAGTCGGAGCAACTTCAGCCCTGGCCCCCAAAATCGGACCTCTGGGTCTTGTGAGTATTACAATATTTCTCATTGAACCAGCCTCCCGCCACTATGCCTGTCTGTCAGAGTGACTGAGTATAATCCAGTGGAGGCTCAGATTGACCCAGCTTTAGGAA
The DNA here is from genome assembly GCA_901007825.1 of Macroramphosus scolopax. Lineage (NCBI taxonomy): Eukaryota > Metazoa > Chordata > Actinopteri > Syngnathiformes > Centriscidae > Macroramphosus > Macroramphosus scolopax. The sequence continues at coordinate 24,770 of CAAKHC010011260.1, forward strand.
ACAGAGCTGTCCAAACTAATGGACAACCCTGTGCCGTAAAGCATGGAACACACCCAGAGACTCTGACTGCCAACCTGCAACTCTTAAACATAAGTGAACATACTCGGGTGTTAAATTACAGCATTTTGATTTAGTCTGACACTAATCAGATATTTGTTTCCGGTCTGTCTGTAAACTTTTGAGCATGTTTGTGTGCTTTATTTAACCTTGTATATTTTTCTAACCAGTCTCCTAAGAAAGTTGGTGATGACATCGCCAAGGCCACCGGTGACTGGAAGGGCCTGAGGATCACTGTGAAGCTGACCATCCAGAACAGACAGGCAGCGGTAAGAACTGCTCCTCAAATATGTGGAACAATGGACTTAAACTAATCGGAAATAATCACTCAGCTGGGAAAGTTAAATGATGACTGATGACTTGTTGCAATTGTTTTAGTAACCAGTTTTTTTTGTTTTAGGTTGAGGTGGTACCCTCTGCTTCTGCGCTGATCATCAAGGCTCTGAAGGAGCCTCCTCGTGACAGGAAGAAGGTCAAGAACAGTGAGTGACTAACGCATTTCTAAAGCAATTTGCATTTCAATCGCTTTCAAGAGTGTTGAATGAAATGGAATAAATTTTATTTTCCAGTCAAGCACAGTGGAAGTGTGACCTTCGATGAGATTGTGGGCGTCGCCCGCCTTATGAGGCATCGTTCGATTGCCAGGGAACTGTCTGGTAGGTCTTCAACTGAATCATTCACAGTAGAAACACTTTCCATTAATGTGCAGATGTTTTTCCTAGGTCATTTGTCTGTTTACACTTAACATGGGGTGTTCAGCCTCCCGCCACTATGCCTGTCTGTCAGAGTGACTGAGTATAATCCAGTGGAGGCTCAGATCGACCCAGCTTTAGGAAACAGAGCTGTCCAATCTAATGGACAACCCTGTGCCGTAAAGCATGGAACACATTAGCCAAAGTTTGGATTAATCATATTCTATTAAAATGTTTTTTCCTAACTCAGAAAGGTCCCCAATTCAAAATATAGTATTGTAGACTTCTTGTTGGGTTTGACAATGACATCAGTTTTGTTCTCTTCTCCAGGAACCATCAAGGAGATTCTTGGTACCGCTCAGTCAGTTGGATGCACCATCGATGGTCGTCCTCCCCATGATGTCATTGATGACATCAACAGTGGCAAAGTTGAGTGCCCATCTGAGTAAATGGGACGCAAATAAAATGTCAAACTGATAACCTTGCAAAGCCTTATTCTTTTTTGCTTTTCAGTATAATCGAAGTTCACCAAGTAAGTCTGAGCAGCACTGAAACTAGTTTTGAATTCAAGTGAACTATTGGATCTGTTTTGGAGGCTGAGTAGTAGATTGTTTTCTTTAACCTGTGGTGATGCAGATGACCGACCACTAAATTTGTTATCCTGGTTTCAAGTAGTTATAAATGTCAAGTGTAATCATGTCTGTGGAAATTCAAGCTAGTAACAAGAAAATATGGGGTCTTGGGAAAACGTGAGTCTGCAGTTTCATGGTCAACTCATTTAAGAGTGAAATTCATGTTTGCAGCCGTTCGGCTTAACTGATTATTAATCGAGGTATATCACCATGGTAACTGTCTTTTCAAGCAGGATGGATTCAGAAAGGCTCAGTTCAATGATGACATGAGTCATCCTACAGGAAGTAGGAACATGAGTGACGAATATTAAAAGGAAATATTAAAAATAACTTGTAAACCAACTTATAACCAGGGTAGAATATACGATTGTCCAGGGTCCCAACATGATTCCTGATGGGATGAAGGATAAAAATCTGTCTTCCCTCATTCAGAATAAAATTACTGCGCTAACAATTTCAAAAGTCTATAAAAGATGCATGATAAAAGCTGGACAGTCTGCAGAAATGAGCATCATCACACAAATGCCACAGGAAGACATGGTTAAACACTTAAAACTGTAAATGATTCAAAGTAGCTTCTCTACTCACAATATCTGAACATATTTACATATATTTTAACTGTCCAACATTTGATAGGCAGCTTTTGCCAAGGGAACTCTTGAAAAACTGGGACTGACCTTGAGGGACGGACCATTAGGCTCAACTCAGTTCTCTATGAAAGCGGTAAATAGTATGGTTATTACCTGCAACTGGTAAGAGTGTCACAATTAGGAAAGGATATGGAAATGGGGTGCAGGCATAGTAAAAAAGCTAATATATCCATAATATTCAAAATGTTTTTGAAAATGTGCATGTTTTCCGAGTACTCAGGGACAGCCAACGGGCCGGATGGGTCCCCGGGCGACGCCCAGGCCTTCATTACATGCATATCTGCTACTGAAAACATGAATATGGATGTGTAGATCACTATATATTAACTCATTTTTGCCACGTGTGTTGTTGGTTCTAAATATCCCATTGACAGCCATTGGCCACTGATTATACTGTTTATACGTGTTGAAAAAATTAGTTAACGCAGCTGCAGATTTGGAGCAGATCCAATAGGTGGTATTATAATGGACCACAGACACTGGCTGGACTCAACTGGCAGTATGTCAGACGTCCAGATCCATCTCGGTGCCGCCCGGCACGCTTAAACTGCTGATGGAAAGGCAGATCGGCTCAGCTTGGTTTAACATGGCCAAAAATGCCATTAGAAAACCCCCATCACATGTTCTGCTTCAGCCGTAGCGAAGTCGTATTAAGTTACAGGTGAAAACCCAAAATGATTTGATTTTGCACTTACAAGTAAAATATTTTTCCTATCAAGCTAACGGAGGACTGTTATTGTGAAGAATTCAAATGAAACTAAGTGTCGATCAACCGTTTACAGCCACAAAATGATCAGACAAAAACAGCAGGTATGCTTTGTTGCATAAAAAGTTTATTTGTAACTGGATTGACTGTTTCTTTTATTCAATGTACAAACGATTCCTGGAGCCGCTCCGAGAAGCTTTAGAAGGTCAGCACGTCAGCAAACCTTTGAGATTGATTGTCCACCTGTGTGATCTGATTATGTTCATGTGATTCATCAACCGTGCAGCTGCAGTATAAACCTGTGCTCTGCATTCGTTCAAGAACTGAGTGTGTGTGCAGGGTCCGTGTCGTCAGCGATGTCCATCTGGGGCCAGTTAGGATTCAATGCACTTTAGTGTTTTAGTCAAAATATTTATTGAAAATCTCAGGCAGTCAAATACAATTCTACAAAAGTATAAATGGTTAAAGAAGGACAAGTGATGCAGCTATTTTAACTGTATGAGAAGAAGTAAAGCAGTCCAACAGAGCAGTTCACCCCTGCTATTTATAAACAAGTGTGTATTTGTTTACCTGCACACTTTTAGCAGACATTCTTAACTTTTTTAACAAATATTATCTGCATAAAAACACTGCTACAAAATGAAAAAAGGGAAACTCAGGCTGGATTCTATCCAAAACTGGCATCAAAAGTCTGGTAGGTTCTTACTTTCAACAGATGACTTCATAATCACTTGTCCGCTTTCATTTCACTCTAAATTCTTGCTGAGCTACACGTTTCATGGCCGGAGATGTGCCAGAGTGGAGAAACACGACGGTAACGCTGCCAAACATCAGTGTGATTGTTGCATTAGCAGACAGCATAGCTCTCCTCACTTTACAAACAGTTTGATTTGGGAAACAGTAAGTTCTTCAACTCCAGAACATTTTAGAAAGACAGGCTGACTGAAGGACCATAAAGTTTCACAAGCTAAAATTCATTTTATGAATTTAGACAAAACGTCATAAAGTGACAGAGAGTTTGCAGGATGTTTTGGTTCCTTCACAGCTATTATCAACTAGAACAAGTCAGAGGTCATATAGAATCTAAGAGAAACAGACTTTGAGCTAAATTAAGTAATTTCCAGTGAACAGTCTCAAAATGTAAATAAACTAACGCGCTTCTAAGGAGTTTATTAGCAGGATTCAACAACATCCAGTTCCCCGTTTATTTTAGATCCAAACTGACCTTCTTGTTACGTCGTTTTCAATGTATCAGACAGATGTTTGAAATGATACAAACACAGAATGGACAGAGATATTGTGCTTTGTTTTAACATTCAGGTTTTGGAAGACGGCAGAATGTAACTTGACTGGAGATGTAGCTCCGCCTCCTATGAACTCACAGTTTCTGCTGCTCTGGACGCTTTGACTCAGACGCGCAACTTCGTCAAGTTGTGCATCCCTATGTTCAGCAGGGCTTTCATGGCTAATGATGATTGTCCTCAGTTGTCCACCTCCTCTTCCTCCAACTCGTTGTCTGCTTCAGGCTCCTCCTCCATTCGCTCTTCCTCCTCATCTTCCTCCTCCCTGCTTTTATCATTCTCAGAGTCGACCTTCTTCTCTTTATCTTTGCGCTTCTGCTCCGACACCTCCTTCTTTCCCTTCTGGCCCTTCTTATACACTGTTTAGGAATACATACACCCACAATCAGCAGGGGATGCAACATCACAATACAATAAAGGACCTGAAGTTTCATTATTATTTTACAGTATTATCTTCATCCATGTCTACAACCATAACGAGACAATGCAGACCTGTCCAGCTCTGGATTTTTACACTTGAGGATTTTTTTGTCTACTAACCACAAAAATACAAGAGCCAACGTGTGAGAAGTGAAATAAACTTTCACTGTAAACACTGTGTTTCACATTAGCAGCAAAATTACAGCCGCATAACTCTGTTGTTTAACTGCTTACGTTTCTTGGGATCTTTTTGTTTTACAACCACTCCTGGATTCTACTTCATCAAAATATATACAAGGGAACAGGTGCTGTCTCAACATTAGTACACTTAAGAACTGTATTTTAAATTTGTTAATGCATTTTATTTGATGTGAATACAACTGGAATTATTATTATTATTAGGAAGAAGTAATGTCCATAAACAGATATCTGCAAATGATTACACAATCTTAAGTCAAGGAAAATATTAAGGGATTCTGCAGTGCATTTGTAGTCTATATAGCATTTTATAGCATTTGATTCAATGCAAACAAACAATCCAGGGAGTAAAAAAAGGCAGACTTAGAGGCTAAAATACTGTCGCATAAACCATCTTTCATTGTCTGACGCCAATTAACCTTTTTAATTTATCAACATTCATAGTGTGAAAAACTCCAGATAGACGTCGTCTATCACCTCAACTTACTGACCTGACTGTAAAGTAAACCAGCAAACGGAGGAGGAAATCTTGGGTATTTATTAAATTTCACGAATCTGTTGTCAATTGTGGAAACTTGAGAAAGTTGTCTGTTGCCGAGACTTTAAACCGATCAGGATTGCAGAAAAAGGTGAAGAAACGAAAACACACTTTTAATCTACTTGTGATGAAATGAGCCGAGCCACTTGTACTGTCAACCAGGACAATGTTCCTACTTTATATCCGTCTAGGATGATCTCAAAATATGACAATAATATTACACTAAGTTGTTTTTTTACGTGTGAATCTTGTCTTTTGCTAAATATATTATAATATGATTTGGCGAATAATATGTAATGTGTCATGTCGAAAAATAAATATGAAGAGCGTCAATATGTTAGTGTCCTTAAACTGTATTATTCCAATATAGATGTCCACAGTCTCATCTAGGTCTCAGTTACATGAACATAATCGGATTACACAGGAGGACAATCAATCTCAAAGAATCACTGACCTTCTAAAGCTTCTCGGAGCGGCTCCAAGAATCGTTCAAACTCCATTTCCTCCATTGCAGCTAAGACGTCACCTGCATTCAGAGTTTTTCGCTTGGCTTTCATTGCGAAGTTGTTTGCACTGTAACAAAATACACAGAAAAAGAAGTCTTATTTATGGACTGGAAAGTTTTAGAAATCATATTCAGAGGTTCAAATTGATAATTGAAGCAATCTGTAAAGTTGTAAATTGACTGTTAACAGCAGTTGGTCGTACTGACTTCAACTGAATTTTGTGAATCAGTACTGAAGTGCCTTTATGATTTTCTTGATTCTTACCAGGATGTTGCATATAGCACAAATACACTGGCAGCTTGGGATATGGCTCTCCTTGCTTCCTTTGACACATTCACCCCATCTGGGAGCTGTTGAAAGCAAACGGTGCGGAGGAGTTATCTCAAAGCTACACATGCACATATTATCAGGCTACGCAAGCAGGCAGAGGGAAAGAAATTCTTTACCCAAGGACAAACAGCTTTTAGTTTTCTGTTTATGTTTTAAATTGAAGTTATAAACCACTTTATAAGTATGTGAATTGCTGATTCACATACTAGTCAGAAGTTTTTTTGCAGGATTTATGTTTAACAAAACTGGGTTTGTCAACGAGTGGAAAATATATTTAAACTGGGTTTTGTAAATGTTGTTCAAATAATAACAAGACGTAAATTTTTACAATCAAGTAAAAATGTGATTAGACTATTCATTTGTTTGATTTCAACCCCAAAATGTGTATTTAATTTGCTTTTTCACACTTTCTTTATTTATTTAACTATAAAATGTCAGAAGACTACAAAATGAATCAAACCAAAGGAGAGATAAACTAAAACCATATATTTGTATCTAACAATTGTAGTAATTTATCCTTGAAATTCTCATCAACTTGTCACATTGGTAAAGTCACAACCAGACTTAATGGAATGACTTACGTTAGTAAAAGTTATAAGACCAGATGTAAAACTACATTTGTCTGAAGAATAAACGCAAAATACATGGCGTCAAAGTTTGCTTAAAAAATCAAAGTAAAAGTAATTAATTGTGTAGTCTGGTCCAGTATAAGTTTCTGTATGTGTGATGTTCATCAATCACGACTAAAACAGAAGAACCGGTGATATTTGGCTTGGATGCTCATCTGACCTCTTCTGGCCTCTGAGCTCGTTATTTTACAGAAAAAACACTGTAGACCCTAATATGTAACGTCAGATATCTCCGCCGGTATTATTATATTAGTGGATCATGATTATCAATGCATTAATATGAAAACAGTAATTTGTTGTTGTAATTGGTTGAGGTGGGGTTCATTTTAACCGCTGTATATACTATTGGTTGATAAGTCTTTTATTTTTCATTAACTGCCCATCGTTATTTGCGAAATCGTTTACAGTGGAGTATCGTTACTTTCTAGGAAATATCAACAAATACTTAAAATTGATGCTTCATGGTATAAATGAATATCTTAACTTTTTAATTAATTTTAACTAGTGATAATCGTGGCTCATGAGGATGTTGTCAGGTGAAATATGCTCCCGGCACGTTCAGCATGTGTTTGCACTCACCGCCTCCTTTATGATGCGGGTGATAACCGCGTTGGGAAGGTTCAGATCTTCTGGCCTTTCTGCCATTACTGTAGAAAAATCTCCAAAACCGTTCACACCGTTGTGTATCCGCCTCTGGTTTCACCGTCCGGTACCGATACGTTTTCCGTTACGAGCTTCACCGCTAACCGATGATGTCGCGCTAACCCGAGCTACTTACTTGAAGCAACTAGCTAGCTAATAGCTCGGACACTTTCCCCGTGATAATCAGTTTGTGAGAAACCAAGCTATCAGTGAAACTTTTACCATGTATCAGCTCGAATTAACTAGTAAACTACAGTGCGGTGCCATCAGAACCGATTTGTTTTGGGACGTTTCCCGCGGCAAGAACCGTCAACTTTCAACTTCGACCTCTGAGGCAGGCGTGGTGTAGCGTCACTGCTTCCTCTTCTTCATTGCGGCGGACCAGACACAGCGAAGGCGTATTGCTGCCCTCTATAGGTAATCTGTAGAACTGCATAAATGAGTTAAAACCTTATGTGGATTCCTGCGCGTGATCATGATTTACAGTTGTAAACTGCAACCCGATGACTATTGATTTCAATCATTTATGTGTAACTCCAAATTCTCCTTGTGAGATAATTGTTGTGTTACATCATGACGTGTGGAGACTTGAAACCATTAAGGGCTGAGCTCAGAGACCTGTAAGGGGTCTGGAGGGCATCCTTTGATGTGAGAGAACATTTGGAAACTTAAACCTTTTCATAGACTATTTTCACAAATTTAGATAGAGCAAGAGAGAAGGAGACTCAAAATGTATAATGTTTACACTGTCTTGCATGGTATAGTATCTTATCGAATCATAAAGCATCTCATCATCACACAGCATTTGACGAGGCTAAATCATATTCTACCGTTGAATGGTCTCAGTGGGTCAAAATTGTGTTCACCTTAAAATAGAAAAACACATATTTACTCAAAAGTTGCAGAGTTATAATGGACATGAATGTGCTACGGACAAGAAATATATACTTTTGTTTCTAATTTTCCCTCTAAGAGATCATGGGTATTATTGAGATATGTGTTGGGTGATGTTTTTCATACGACATATCAATTTTACAATCAGAAGTTGTGACAGTACAGATCAGAGGTTAGTAGCTGATGCTGGTTACAATGTAGATTGGTGAGCCAAATTTCAGTACATATCATACTCGTTATTAGTTTCTCAGGAAACAATAAATGAACCTTTATGAAAAGATTTAGGCATATTTATAATATTTTGGCTAATGTATCCAGACATAGAGGTGATTGTTTCAGATGTGGAGTTGCCTATATTAGCAGGGTCGTCTGTCGGCCTTGGCCAAGGCTTCTAGAACAAATCCCTACCTTATCTATTCCACAGACTAATAACACGACTACTGTTGACTACTGTTTCAAATCAAACAATACATTAATTTCACAGCCGTGTAGCCGCAGTATTTAGGACTAGCACTCATTGGTCAACAAGACACAAACCTTTGAATGATTCTAACAACTGAAAGATGACCCCCCCCCCCCCCCCCCCCCCCCCTCCTCCATTGCCCTCACTTCTTCAAGTTTGAAGCGCCGGCACGGCCGCTCCCTCAAGATTTGTGAAAGACTTTGATTGAGATAAGCGGGACGCTCATTGGCTGTGACAGTCGTAACCTTGGTGAGTGTTCTCTGGCAGCT
>CAAKHC010011260.1:33716-44628 GCA_901007825.1 Macroramphosus scolopax
CCCGACCCCGTTCACTCTGTTCTGGTAGTTTCTGTTGCTCCCCGTCTCTCTCTCTCTCTCTCTCTCTCTCTCTCTCTCTCTCTCTCTCTCTCTCTCTCTCTCCCTCTCTTTCCCCCTCTCTCCCCCCCCCTCCCCCCCCCCCCCCCCCCCCCCCCCCCCCCCCCTCCCCCCCCCCCCCCCCCCCCCCCCCCCCCCCCCCCCCCCCCCCCCCTCTCTCTCTCTCTCGCTCTCTCTCTCTCTCTCTCTCTCTCTCTCTCTCTCTCTTTGACTGAAACTTCACTTTCCTGTAGTCTCCATTCTGTAGAGTGCTGAAAATATATAATTATTGCCCAGGAGAAGTTAGTAAGTCCTCGAAATCAAAAGAAAATTTAAGTACAGAAGACAAACACCTGCCTTTAATACCTGTAGCTCTCAACAAGCTCACCTGACAACCACAAGGTCTCATTTTAACTCTGCTACAATGATGTCTCTAAAAGGCTCCATCTCGCATTCAAGCCATAGACTGTTTATATATGTGGACAGCGCCTCTAATTTTTGGTCTGTACAGAAATTAAACCAACATACAGTATCTCAGATACAGTTACTGCCATCTTGTGCTGGTGAGTTCATTTGGAACAAGAGTCTGTGCAGTAGTGATCGGGGAATGGAGCCGCGGCCTAAAGATTCCGACCAACTCAATCACGAGCCGTCAGGTTACAAAATGCAAAGAATTTTTATAATGTCAATACAGAAAGTCACAGTTATGGAAAATTACTCCTACATTCCCTCTTGACATTCTTATATACACTTAAGAAACAGAAGTCTGTAAATTCCTCCGCGTCTACAAGTACCTCAATCAGACCAACTGTCTAATGTCACACGTCCTTTCATAGCATCAAACAACTAATCTAAACCATTAAGATAACTTCTAAAATAACAAAAACTATCAATGGGAAAGTGTATTTAGCATGCACAGTGCATTTGAGTTTTTAGTGTGGCTAAATCTCATTCGCTATCATGGGCGGAGATTATGTACTGCAACTAGCCACCAGGGGGCGATTGAGATCTTTTGGCTTTACTTTTGTGGGACTCTCATGTTGTTCATGTCTACATAGGTCTACATTATAAAGCCTGGCAACAATAAAAGCTGCATATTGATGAAGTGGTAAAACAAAAGCTATATAGATTAAGTTAACCTCCACCTTGCAGAATGCCGGACAGATTTATTTGAAAACAGTAATTTTCAAGGCAAAAGTTTTAGTCTCCGCACACAACACAAAGGCTACAGGGAGAACATTGTGTCCCTTCAGTCCACACAATAAAACATCCTAAGTGTAATGGCTAGCATTCACTAAATCAAAGCAAGAGGAACTTATCAGGCTGATAAACAGTCCCAAGTTAGACATATAATCATATAAGCCAAGAAAGGCAATAATACGACTTTATATATTTACATACAGTATTGTATTTGCCGAGGTCAATCAGTTTCTTCATCCAGCAGCAGGCCGGGAAGTCCTAGTGACAACAAAACCCCGCAAAAATCATGCTCATTTCCCCACGAGAAGGAATCTAGCACAGGGACTATTTCTTCCTGCAGCAGCTGGTCTGGAACACTAGAAAAGAAGGCTGTTAACTTTCCAGCAAGGAAGAGTTGGTCCATTAGTTCTTTGCAAACTTCGAAGGGCACCAAGACTAATTTGACGATGCCCTTCTGTTGACAGAAGCACCTTACTATGAGACCATCATCGAGCGGATGATCCTAAAGGTATTTATCAGAGAAACAGATTAACAGGCAGTTACAAACTACATCCACATTTACTAAAAATATACTCAAAATGTTAGATCACAGTATAAGTGAAGATTTAAAGGTTAATTTAGTAATTTAATGGATCACAGAAGAAATGTCTGACATTGAGCTGATCATAATGTTAACATATATTTTAATATTATTAATGTAAACGACTTCGCACAGCATCAGACAACAGGACCTCAGACTGAGATGCTTTGAATTATTGTATAGAGGACATTCCACTCATGCGTTTTGTACATGTTCAACACTGTTTGAATCTTGTACATGAAGAAGAGTTATTGTTTGAAACAGACCACCAGTGTTTTTACGGTTAGGGTTCTGTCCTCATTCCAAACTGCAGAGAAGGTAAGGTGGGACACTTCAGAAGAAGTAGAAGACCATGAACTGATGATGCCCAGAGACAAATTAATGGTGTCAAGACTCCCAGAGGAGAAGCCACAAGAAGAAAGGGGAGAAGTCTGATGTCACTTAGTCAGTGGCGAACATGGTGGTTGACAATGCATGAACCAGAGGACAAGTTGAGGATTGTTAATCAAGATGTACTGCGGACATTTTTACCTGTCATTACATATTTGGAGAAAGATTACCACCAATTACAGCAAATTTAATTTCAAAAATAAATTTGTATATCTGACTCATATCTGTAAGAGTCAGTATGTAGTCAGGTAAAAGCAGTGGTTACAAGGGCGTAACACTTGAGTTTTTTTTCCTATTTGTCGGGACGTTAAAGCAATATGCAGCAGCCCCTGGAAGTTAGGGCTTTTGCATTTGTCATAGACTTCTTACTGTAATTTCTTGTCATATCTATATTAAAGAGTAGATAAGGTAGCCACAGTCATGGAATTGGATCAGAAAGGATACACATAATTTTGTAGATTTGCAGCAAATTTCTGTGGATTGTTTTATAGTATTCTAAATTCCCTGCATGTTTCTGTAATGTGTTGTATGGTGTTAAGTTGAAGCATGTGTATGTTTGCTGCAGTCTGAAGGTGCAGCATGGTCTGTAGTGTTTTACTGTCTAACGTTAAAGCATGTGCCTATATTGTTTGGTGCTGCTTGAAGTTGAAGCGTGTTTCCTTAATTTCTTATGCTTATTGCGGTATTTCTGTAATGGCTTTTGCGTCTGTACAGATGGTTTTCTCAAAACTGTGCATGTGTTGTGAACTTAATGAAGATGTTTTTGTTAAGTTACGAATAAATCCAAGTATTTATGTGTTTTCCTGGTTGCACTTCCTCCAGCTCTCAGGGCCACCGTACCTAAGGGATGAAGAGTCAAGAAGGAGGAGGCATTAAAATAATGCTTCAGTACAAGCATTAAGTCGTATGGTCTTCTGTTAAATTGTGGTGAAAAGTTCACCTGTTCTAGCTTGCTCTTGCGTGGCTGAGTGCAGACCGCAGGTACGACCCGATGCCTGGCCGCTGCCAGTGGATTCTTTACGAATCGTAAATAGGTTTGTTTATGCAGCACTACTTTTGTGCACATCCGACTACTACCACCACAAGCCACATTAACATTTTTCGACAATTTGTGAAAATAAGCTAGTAACTACAATGTCCAATTTTACGTCTCCACGTTGTATCCACTTGTTCTGCAACGCATTGAAGTCCAGACGGCTGGGTACAGTTGTGTATTCCTCGGAACTATTTTCTTTCGCATAGCCGTACTGCGCCTTTCTCTCCCTCTCTCCCGTGTTAGGCCGCCATCTTGAATTTTAATGTTAATTTCTAAAAAAAAAATGTGTTTCCTGTGATATTTACGCTGTCGTGCCAAATTTTGGTGAGTTTAAAACAGTGGTGTTTCATTTCGTGATTGTTTTACTAAGTCATCAAGTGAGTATTACGGGTGTTTGTTCTAATTCTGTTGTCGTCTCAAGACAGTAACGATACCATCGCGTGAAAATTCTTTGAGCCTACTGCTATTGAACTGATGGCTATCTTTAATTATAACGTTAACTAGCGGTTATTAGTTAGCCATAGTAGCGACCTTAGGTGATATCTATCGTTACGACGATCAAGTCACTCAAACCAACTTATTATTTGCCTACACATGCGAGATTCAGCTAAAGAGCACATCAAACAAGCCAAGCTAATGTTAGTTTGTTAGCAAGTGTTGTCTGCTGTGGTCCAGTGGCTTGCAGGTAGATAGCTTCAAGTTAGTCCTATAATGTATTATTTGGATATGTTTGCAGCTAACTATCGACTATTGCTGTCGAACATTTGGTGATCATGTACATCTTTGTATATATTTGTAATGGAAGGGGGTCAAATCCAATTTTTACCAACCGATGTGTGCTATTGGCTGGGCTAGCTGACGAAGCTAAGTTAGCAGCCTGAGGAAGTTTGGTGATGGCTGGCTTCAACTGCTCGCTAACTAGCTGATAAGTGACCTACCTTAATGTTATATAAATCATCAAGGTTTCATTGTTTCGTTACTCTGTTACAGCAGATAAGTATAAGGATTTGGCTTTCAAGTAAGCCTTGTAGCGCATTTGTTAGTTGGTTGTTTACGCGTCAAATGCACGACGGTAATTTAAATGTTAAGCGTCTTTACTTGCTGGGTGAGTATTAATATCTCTGTTAAAGGTAGTATTCACGATTTTGTTATTATATTTTCTTGTAGTGTGCGTCTATAAGACTTAACCAACAAGTAAGTGTTTCTGTGGTTGGAAGCAAACGATTACTTGTTTGTTGCAGACTGCCATGGCACACTGCCGGCGTCTCCTGCAAGCTAACCACCGCGGCCGAGGATCTCCCTGGCGTTGCTTTAGTAGATAGCTCAATGCTAACGAAGTGTATGGGTGGGGAGACGTTTGTTAGCAAACAATGCAAGCTAAATTGAAAACTACGATACAATCGCGGCCTCAAGTTTCGGTCTGGCCTTCCGAGTTTCCATAGCAATCTACAAACCGGGTGTTGTGTTTAATGTGGCTAACGCTAGCCTTTAAGCTTATAGTGTGAATCATTTTATTCATCGATTAACGCATTTTTAATTTGGGAAACTAAATAATCGTTTGATGAATAGTGTCAAGCATGTTGGGCTGTTATACAATTTTAAATGTCAGTATGGTAGTGATTATTGATGCAATCAAATGCTGAAAACATTTACAAAGATGCATATTATTTTTATTGATCATCATCAAAGACGATAGTTTTGCATTTGAGAGAAATCCAGTGCAGTACTAGGGGTTACCACTGAGTGGCGCTGCAGTACAATTTCCAATTTGTTTCCCCAACTATGATGTGTATCATTAGTCTGCCAGAATGTAAACACCAGTCAGCAATGGGGAAATTGACAGTTGCTGGTCACATTTTGCCCAGTGCCCATAGAGGCCATAATACACATCAAGCCACAGGATACTGATGAGATGCTTAGACCTTTTAAACCTTGTAAATGTTGTTTAACAGAGGTGAACCTCTGAATTCAAATGTCTTGGTTGCTCTGCAAAGTAGTCAGAGGCATATTTGAATTTATTGCAGCATGTTATATGAATGGATGAATAGCTGGCCTGAGTAGGTCCTGCATGTCCTCAATACATTCGGTGCAAAAACATACCTCTGTTAACAGATGTTCACTGATGGTAAACTCTAATCTTAGGAGAAATTTGAACAAAAGAAGGAGTTAATGGTGTTCCTAACCCAACAATGATAGTAGTTACTTTTTATGTCCTATAACATTTTGCAATAAATGTTTTACATTTCATAATAGTATGTTTTGCTGTCAGCCTTCAAGCTGGCGACAGACCTGTCGGTCCATTTCCATCCAAACTAATTTTTAATTTGTTTCTTAAGTAATTCCCTTTTTGTGCCATGCATATATTTATGTGTATTGCTTCTACCCTGCCTCCAGATTTCCTACTTTAAACCCCAGCCTTCCCCACTCAAGAGTGTTTCTTCATCTCGGAGACTAAATGCAACTGGACCAGGGGGCTTGTGGGCATGAAGTGGCTGGGCGAATCCAAGAACATGGTATTAAATGGCAGACGACACGGAAATAAATTGACCAGTGAGCAACCTGTGAGCCAGAGCCAGACTCGTTCTCAGCATTCTCAGCGGGCTTCCCTACGCCATAACAAAACCCACCCCAGAAACCGAAGATGTAGCCGCAGTGAGTTAAATTTCTTAAAGTTCATAATGAAGTCGTTAGAAGTTACATACTCTAATTTCATCATTTGTTTTTGTTTTTTATGAAGGGTTTCATGCAGCCAGCCTGGAGGCTGAGAGGCGCTATGTGCCCTCCTCAGGAATGACTGCCAAGGAGTTGTGTGAGAATGATGATCTGACCACAAGCCTCATCCTGGATCCGTACCTTGGCTTTCAAACTCACAAAATGAATACAAGGTCAGCTAACTTATATGGTTGGAACTGATGTTCATGCAGCCTCTTGGCAGGCATATACATGCATTCTTTCTGCAATGCCCGGTTGTGTTCTCCTCAGATTATCTTTCATTTTATTTCTCATTAATATTGTCCTACAGATTTCGGCCAATTAAGGGAAGACAAGAGGAGCTGAAGGAGATCATTGAACGTTTCAAAAAACATGATAACTTGGAGAAAGCTTTCAGAGCTTTGACATCAGGGGACTGGTCCCGAAATCTTTTTGTCCACAAGACGAAATCGCAAGAAAAGCTCTTTAAGCAACATGTAAGAATATTATATCAAGATCATTTTTTTCCAGCAACACAATGAATCCAATTGCAAGATGACTGACCTAATGATTTTTACAGGTCTTTGTGTATCTGCGGATGTTTGCCACTGACAGCGGGTTTGAGATTCTTCCTTGTAATCGCTATTCATCAGAGCAAAATGGAGCAAAAATTGTGGCAACAAAGGAATGGTGAGCTCATGCTGGTATTAGTTAATTCTGCCAATAAAATCACCCCCAGTTAATAGTAGACACTTCTGTCATTCGGCTTCCCTTCTTTCTGGGTTAGACCCCTGAATTCACATTATTTTCTTCTATTGCTTAAAAGCTGTGATATAACTTACAAACTCAAGTGTAAACGCAGTTGAACAAAGGCAATGAAGTTTGAAGTCCTCACTTGACTTTTGTACCTCGTATTTTTTTTTTTTACAGGAAAAGGAATGACAAGATTGAGTACTTAGTGGGTTGCATTGCTGAGCTTTCAGAAAGTGAGGAGAACCTGCTTCTCCGGCACGGGGAGAATGACTTCAGTGTCATGTATTCAACTCGCAAGAACTGTGCGCAGCTCTGGCTGGGCCCAGCGGCTTTCATCAATCATGGTATTGGTCTTTAATCACTACTGATTGGGCATCACTGGTTCTGTATCTACATATTGCCGTCCAATATTTGTTCATATGGTTTTCCTCCGGTGTTGATGTATTGTTTGTATTACTTGTCTCGTGGAATGCCCGTTACCCTGCTGCAGAAGAACGATAATGTCCCAATTTGGGATTTATAGATTTCTCTGTGTCGCTGTGCAATAATTAATCTTTATCTTCATCTCCACTAGTCCTCTATTGTCTATTGTTCTAAGATACAATTTTTTTCTTTTTTTCAGATTGTCGGCCAAACTGCAAGGTGAACTCAGTTATTTATTTGTTTATGTATTTATTATGTATAAAGCTCATCGTAATAGCTCATTAAATTAACTCTTTATTTTTATTTGTTGTTCAGTTTGTATCGACAGGGCGGGACACAGCCTGTGTGAAGGTTTTGAGGGACATTGAACCAGGAGAGGAAATCTCATGTTACTATGGAGATGGTTTTTTTGGGGAAAACAATGAATTTTGTGAATGCTATACATGTGAACGGTAAGTGCAACATTTCAAATGCATTATTATGTTGATATGCTCTACAACAAAAGTAAAATTAATTAGTTTGCAAATGCTGGGTGAAAATAATTTGAGCAATGCTAATGTGATAGGTTTGTTTATTAAAAAATATTACGAACAATTATGACTATTAAACATTTTAAGCCACAAAATCACCATCTGTGTAGTTAGTGAGCTTATCTTAATTAGCCTGTAAAGCTTAGTGAATGAGGATTGCCATTGCACATTTTTGTAGTTTCCTTAGTATAATCAGTGATTTTTTTTTTTCTGACTAAGGTGTGAACTGGTGTTTTTGTTTTTGTTGTACAGGCGTGGCACTGGTGCTTTCAAATCCAAAGCAGGGCTGCCAGTGGAAGTGCCGGTGATCAACAGCAAGTATGGATTGCGAGAGACAGATAAGCGTCTGAACAGGCTGAAGAAGTTAGGAGAAGGAAACAGGAGCTCAGATAGTCACTCTGTAGGCTCCCACACCGACATAGACTCTCAGGAAATGCCAAAAACACATCAATGTAAGCGTTATGAAAATGTCCTGTCTCCTTGCAGTAGCCTTATGTACTATAGCACTTTAAATTCTAAATTAAACAATGTGAGACTGTAGAAAATTTTTTGTGGCGGTGCAGAACGCTGATTGCAGAATCCCACAACTGTAATAAGTCATGTCAACCAATGTTGTATGTGAATATCTCCCGATTTGCAGCTTAACTTAATATGCAATGTTATCTCTTTCTTCTAGCTGCCAGAAAAAGATCATCTGGCCTCAAGTATAAAAACAGGACTCAAACCAGACAGACTTTGTCAAGAACCCTTACTACCTCATGTTCAAAACAAGGTCGTACTAACAGTAACAGGGTACCAAAGAGACTAAAATCCCAATCCAAGCCTTCACTAAGTAAAGTCCAGCTGCGGAGTCGCAGGAGGGGTGCAGATCCCAAGGCATTGGCCAAAGGAGAGACTTGCCAGCTGGGTCTCAGGGACTCCAAGTTGTCGCTGTGTAAAGGTGTAACTGTAAAGAAAGAGAAGGATGGACAAGAGCTGGTGCAGCAGACACTAGGTCAGCGGGGCTGCCTGACTCGTCATGCTGCCAAGGAAAATGGCAGTCTGTCAGTTGTGCAAAGCAGTGAGGGTAGCCAGTGTTCAACGTATAGAACTCGCAGGTCCACCAGGACCCTTGTAAAGACCCAGGACACAGCAGCTGGTATTAAGTTGGAGCCCAGTGCTATGCATGGCTTAAGCCCCGTCCCTGGTGGGGTCGTCATTAAAACAGAGCCAGCTGACATGGATGAGTATCTACACCATGGGATGGGACTGGAGCAGCCAGCCTTAGACCCTGGCTATGCCAGAAGAGGCTCATGTGCCAGACGAAATCGGCTGACACGGCTCAGGACAGAGCAGACAATTAAATGTGAGGACTCGTATGGTCAGCCGTTTATGCCGGTAGCTGCTGGTCACACTGCTCATTACCAAGACTGCGGAAACGTGCTGTTGAGCTTCTCCGACAGACACAGGGACTACAATGGGGTGGCCAATGGCAGCAAATCCCTTCGCAGGGAAAAGGGTAAGAGTGGCTGCCGGTCACAGGACAAGGGGAAGAAGAAGCGTCAGATAACTCGCTATGACGCTCAGCTGATTCTGGAGAACAATACAGGCATACCCAAACTGACGCTCCGCCGGCGGAGAGACAGCAGCAGTAGCAAGACCAATGACCCCAACGATGTAATTGGCTCCTCCAACCTTTCTGCCTCCACAGTAAACTCGGCATCTTCCAGCAAGATTAGCATCAAGTTCAGCAAGGACCATGACAAAGACAAAGGCAGCTCATACATTGCCAAACTGAATAACAGCTTTGCCCCGGTGGTCCATAGTAACTCCACCAAGCTGAAGATCCAGCTGAAGAGAGAGGACGATTCGCGGAGACTATCCCATGTAAAGGCGGACCAGATGTCCTATAAAGGGGACAGGGGTCAGAGTCTGAGTCTGGAGGCCAAAAATGGTGGACATCGGACGCAAAAGGTCATGGCAGAACCTTCATCTGATGAGGACGATGACGAGGAAGGGGAGGATGACGATGACTACTTTGACAATGAGTTTGATGACGATTTCATTCCACTTCCCCCAGCAAAACGACTCAGACTCATTGTGGGTAAAGACTCCATAGACATCGATATCTCCTCCAGGAGGAGAGAGGATCAGTCTTTGAGGCTCAATGCATAAGTTTTGGAGCTCATCACTCCTTTCCCTGTAAATAAAGATGACTCGCTAATCAACTGTGTTGATGTAAAAGAAGTACAGTAATTTAAAAACAAACAAAGCTCAAATTAAGAATCTGAACATTACTAGAGGGGGCCGTTGACCTAAAACAAATCTCTTTTCTTCACTTAAACCAAAAACTTAGATCTACATTTATTTAAGTTAATTGGTATAAGGCAACATTATGCAACAATTTTACTATTTTGATAGTGCACTGATTTGTACTATGTAATATATAATGTAAGCAGAATGGCGGCTTTATTCCCAGTCCGCATCCTGAACGCCTGTTCTTGCATATTACTTTTGTTCATAGGATATGATGCACCGCAAGAAGTGACATGCATGCATGTCACTATAATAGTGCACTAACAATAGCATGGTCAACTGAATCAACCCAATATTACGCACCAGCATCCTGTAATTTCAACCTGTGGCAGCCGAGGCTGTTCTCGCCACTTGAAGCAGAAGTTGCACTCACCCTGTGCATTTCTGTGGCATTTTATCTACACACTATGCAGGAAGTATCCAAGTCATCCTCCTATTATTTCAGAATAATGTGGCCCCACCTAAGTGGAAAACAAGAGTTTGTTTTAAGTTCAACTATCCCTTTGAGTGAATGCACTTGTTATATTCATAATGGACATGGATATTGTAGAAAGTGTACAGTATGGTGACTATCCCCTCTGTCTCATAGGCAGTTTTTATTCAACTTGTAATTTTTTGTTTCATAGTCTTTTTAGTTACTTTTTGTGTGGCAAATCATACTGAATGTTCCAGTATGGTGCTGTTGGTCCAGAGGCATTATTGGATCTGTCAGGTTCATTCATTTGGATTAATTTGCCATGTTCTCATTATCACAGTAGATTTCCTCGTAAAGAGCCACTTGACATCATTTCTAATCATTGTTTGCAGTGTACGTCAACCATGTGTCCGTAGGGTTCGGTGAGAGAGACCTAAAAGAAGTCTTGTTATGACATTTCCATGAGCATCATAGACTTTGTTCCAGTCGATCGCCTCATTGAAGTGCTGTGAATAAATGTGTTGATTTAACTGCAGATTTCCAAGAAATAAAAGCACACAAGG
>CAAKHC010011268.1:10853-25640 GCA_901007825.1 Macroramphosus scolopax
GCTGCTTTTTTTTGTGTGTGTGTGTGTGTGTGTAATCCTGCTGACAGACAGCCACTAGCAGAGCACAGACCTCTTCACAAATCCCATGTAGAAATAAATGCTGCTAATAAACAGACACAGCTGGATAAAACACAAGCTCTTTGTTTCCCTTGCACAGCCTCCCTATATGATCAGGGACAGGAGATCGGGGAGGTATATCAACCTTTAGACCTTAAACTGATGAACAAGTAGAGTTCACACAGATGAAATATGACTTGTAGACCACATAAGTTACCGTGGATACGGTTGAATCGTGACTGCGGGGCATTTTCACCTGATTATAGCAGTAATAATATTTGCTTTCAGGAACGGAGGAGTAATTACGGACACTCTTAAAAGACGGAGCGCGGCATCAAAGTACTAAAAAGGTTGTATTCCTTTTGGCAGCGTTTTGGGCTTTCATTTGTCTAAAACGTTGGAATTTTGGGTTAAATCCAGTTTAATCCACTTTAGTTTTTTCTTACAATTTATGAGGACATTTTCTATCTCCATAATTCTCAGCGAGTGGATTCAAAACTCCTCTTTCATTGTCAATGACAAACACAACTGGGATAAAGGACGACGTTTACCTTGAATGGAGGCAGTCAGTCTCCTTATTAGAACTCTGTGACTCTGTGTCATTGCTGCACTGATGCAGGTTACATAAATGCATTGTCTTTCATGCTTTTCTGTGACTGTAATTGATCTGTCTTTAAAGCTGGTGCATGTTTGCTGAGGGTTCTACATAAGTCCTTATTCAGTGTGATGTGACAGGGACGGACTTTGTCAAAATTAAGTCCTAATGCGAGTTCGGAGCAACTGCAGCGAACGCTAGTTCCCCCCAACAGTTTTGGGAGAAGCAGACAGCTTTGAAGAAATGCTGGACTTCATCCCACGTTTTTTTTTCCTCTCAAGGATTTGTGCACTTCTCTCTCTCTCTCACGGCAATTTTAGAGTCGATGCAAGTATCTCTCACACACACGTGCACTCGTATGAACTCTCGCCGTAGTGGAGTCCTGGAGCGATGACAGTCGGAGGATGAATGACCCAGGAGAGTATCACTGAGCTGACACTCTGATAATTACATGCCAATCTCACGCACCCTTATTTCCGCCATTGACACACACACATAGGCACAAACACTCCGTCGGTTCATAGAGAAAAGACCTGCACACAGGACTGCTGCCACGTATCAGGATGCACAGAACTTGCGCTTCACACACTCCGGATGCTTTTGGGCGAGAGCGCACTTTGACAGCAGGGCGAACACGCGTTCATACAAGGAGATTTGATGTATTTTCCGCAATGCGTCTGCCTCCGACTTCCTAACTGTGTTCATTTAGGAGCAGAGTTCTCATCAAACTTTAACCAGGCCGCATAAACAGCTTCAAATGGAATAAAACACCACAGCCGGTTACAGTGGGACTACAGACACGCTCCCACATTACCCAGACTCTGTACATCCACACGACCACAGACAGACACACAAACCACACGTCTGCACACAAGCGTGCACACAAATATTAGCACACACACACACACAACACAGGAAGAGGGAGTGTAGGCAGCAAGCGTACAGATGTTGATATTTAGATGTCAGTCCCATGTTTCATTAATATGTGATGTGTAGATTTGGTTGCTTTTGATTTAAATATAAAGTCAGCGAGTTTCTCTAAAACTTGGAGACTTTGCAACATTAAGGATGTTTATGTATTCATCATCTCACTGCACCTGTGGATGAAGAGGTGGACAATGAAGCAAAAGCCTGAGTCTTTATAGGAGGGGCTAATTAAATAGTGGCCTTGCATGAGTCACAGAAAAAAGGATTTTTATTTTAAATCAGAACTTAAATTGTTATCTGACAAGGGGATCCGTTCTATCACAACATGCCCTCATTATGGCGTCTTTACAAAAATATGTCTCTCAACAAAACTTCAATTCAATAGATTTGTTTCCTGCGTTGGAAACTCTCATGTGGAGCCAAACTATTCACTATTCCGCGCTGTGATTGGTCATTTCTTGTCCGAATCCCAGCGAATAGTGTGTCAGTGTCCTATTAGGAGAGCGGCTAATTAATCACCACTAAACTCATTCGCCCAGAGGGCCCCCGCACGACTTTATTGATGCCCGGCTCTTTAGAAACCCATTTCCCCCCCTTTGTGCCTCAGGGAGAGCGTATGATTGGTTGTCCCAGAGGTGAAGGTGGACATCCATTGGCTGTCATGACTGATGCGGGATGCCTCGGAGGATGAACGAGGGCCCTCACCTGTCAACCGAGGATCGCTCGTTTGTTTTCAAGGTGCCTGTTTGGAACGTGAGCAGCTCTGCGGGTGCCGTTGGCAGACAGTCGCTCTGATACTGCACTCACCCAACAAACAGACAAGACTTGTTGACATGTTTGACCTTTCAATGCCATCAAAAAGTCGTATTTGATCAGCTTCTCCACAGCTGAGGATACTTACGCCGGTAATCAATATGATGGTGAACCGCTAAGTAATCCCTGAATATTAACGGGGGTTACTAATAAGATTAACAAACCCTCTGTTCTCTGCAAACATCACTGTACACCATCAGCATGCACGATAACAGGACCTACAGCATGTGCAGCATAGGATGCTCCCGATACTCCTTCTTATGACATTGCCTGTATTTGTCCATAGACATCCCCAGCTTCTCTGCATGGCTTTCTTTCTTCTTTTTATTTATTAATTATCATTTCATACTCACAGACAAGCTGTGTGTTGGGGAAGTTGCTATACAAGAAATAGACCTGAAACATTCCACGTATTCGTCGCTTTGTTTAATAACAGAACTTCATTCAAAGCTATAAACTAGTGTGTTATTAATTCAAGCTGGCATGAAATCGCCGTCTACCAAGCCATCTTTTTGAAATGATTAAAATGGCTAATAAGCACCAGCTGGCACTTCATTTAAGCATATTGCCATTGAACCCCTTCAGTGGCGGTGAGGCCTCCGCAGGTTTAGCACACATCCAATCTGAGCTCTCATTCAAACAGACGGCTGATGAAAATGCATCTAGAAGAATCAAACACTTCCTGCTTTAATTGATTATTATTAGCAGTCTTGGCGTAACTCAAAATCACTCAAATTTCCATCCTGCACTGATGCACTTCTTTAATGTTTGTCCATTTTTGATGTTTTTTTCCCCCAAAAATAACGCCAAGCTCATTTTGATTATCGAGCATTTTAAACTATTTTTTTTACGTCCTGGGTGAAAGTACTCGTATCAGTCAGTTTATTGTTTGGCAGCGCCTCACAGTATGAAGTCAGTGTTTGTTTCCCGTCCAGCTGGCTCAGTGGATTGGCGAGCGTGTCTGATGTAACTCAGTGTAACCTCTGTCTTCACTACGCCACCATATGGCACTCAGGTGTGCATGTCAGAGTGAAGTAATGAAATTTGAGCTCTGCCAAAAACCAAAATGTCTGCTGGATATGATCAAATATGACTCATATCACACTTAGGTATACGCCCAATACATTAATCAATATCGCTTTCATCAGTCACTTAAACTAAGTGATGAAAACTAATTTACCTTATCTGGAACACAACTCGAAGTCTGGGGCAAAGGTCAGGGGAGTGTGTTTCTGTGTAAGCAGATAAGAATCCATTTACACACTATCATTTTGGGATATGAGGTAAAGAGGCAGCCTTGCCCCCCCCTGGAAAGAAGGTAAGCTGTGGTGTTTTGTCAAGCAGTAAATGTGCTGAGGGTTAGTGCTGTGTGACTCGAGGGCCCTGAGGAGGAAAGTATGAGGGACCGGTAAGTCGATTTTATCGTCTTGTCTCCAGCAGCTTGAGAAAAAAACCACATAAAAAACAAACCTAAATGTCAATTTCTTTAATCAAACCAAGCCGATGATGATGCATTGTTTCAATTCTCAGGCTGGTCTTTTCTCCACTGACGAATGCCAAATGGTCCAGAAAACCAAAAAGACGTGTGGTTGGAAATGTCATCTGACTAGTAATGTGCAAAAAAAAACAAGACGAGAGACGGAAAAGGTGTTTTGATTAGCTGGTGTTTGATTAATTCAAGAGCAGCCTGAGACAGCTGCTTGTAGGCGGAGCCGGTTGTTGGGTCTGCACCCAGTGGGTGAACCCTCCAGGGCTCGGTTCAGCTGGACTAAACAAGGCCGGTGTGAACACGCCTCAAAGTCACGACTAAGCAGACTACAAGATCTGCAATCCAACTCGAATGTTGCCGGTGCAAGGTGACAGTACACAGACTGAACGGGTTGAGGCTTTACTGTTTAATCCTTTGATGGCTCCCAGTTTATCCTCTCTTTGAACTGCTTTTATATCATTTATTATGTCTGGTTGCCCACAGTGTGACTTCCACTCTAGCTGTGCACCATTTGGTATGTGCAAAAACTTTATTTTAGTCGTGTAAAAACTTTAACTTCAGTGCTGAAATCCCGGGTGTATGTCATGGAAACCAATGAACAAGCTCTGTGATTGCATTATTTAGCAGCCCATTAGATACAAACCTCATATGTCCTCCATCACGCAAAAGTGATGGAGGACTTTGCTGCTCTCTTCAGTAGCTTAAATACTTTTGTTTCTCCATTTTTTCTCCAAAAAAAATCCAGATTATGAGCCTGGTATTATTCAGTGCCGTCGAACGGGAGAATATTTCTCTAACAGCTTACGACTGTTACCGTCTATTACAAACTCCTTTCCCAAATGTCACATTTGTAAATCTGCAAATACCTCTGTTTGCCGTAGTGTTGCTGGAAGCTTGCAAGTGCTTGTCTATTTGCCTACTTGTTCCCTCCCCTCCCTCCCTCCCTCCTCCCCCGGTATCAAATGTCACATCTGCCTGTTTAAATGGCACCGACTTCACTTAACACGGACACTGCCGGGTCCCTCTTCTACTTAAATACAATTGTTGCCGTGCGCCGGGATGGAAGTCACACACACTCACGCATGACATCGCGCGCTTGTCAGGAGCTACTGATTGTCTCATTTTCTCTCGACGCACACAGACACACGTGCACACGCCCAGCAGGGCTCAGCATGTCTGTCTGTGTTAAGGCTTAGGTCCACTTGGTCTAAAGTGAGTCTTTTTCAGCGGCTGCTCAGATCTCCATCAAAATCAATACAGGGAATTGGTGTCCTGAATCCTCAGGGAAAGCTACAATATAGGACTGTGTGTGTGTGTGTGTGTGTGTGTGTGTGTATGTGTGTAAGGGGATGTGCTATTGAGTCCAGGAGGCAGGAGTGAGGAGAGTAAGCTTACAGGATGTCATAATGGATTCCTGTTCACACTCCTCCCCCTGACTCTCTCTCTCTCTCTCCGTCTGTCTACTTTTCACTCTCTCACCCTGTAATACTTGAGATGCCCTCACCTCCTCAGTCTCCAGTCTTAAGACCTTAAGCTGACTAATCTCCTACTCTCGTCACTCTCCTCTCCTCTCCTCTTCTGGTCCACCTACTCCCTGCTCTCCCCTCCCGCGCTCCCTTTCTCCTTCCCTGACCTGCGGATGTCAAATTCAAAACTCCAGAAATGGTTTCAATCCTCTGTTGAGAGATGTTTTGTCCCCCTTGGAGGCTGCTGTTGCATCTAGATTGGCAATTTAAGCACATCATAAGAGGTTCATTTATTAAGTACTACCATAGCAGTTCCCGGGACAAAGAGTGAAGTAATCCATAATGGGCCGTGCTTAACAAAATAACTGCTTTGTAATGCATCATTCCGTATGGGACTCTGGTCCTATTAAGACTGGCACTACTCAGATTGAACCATTCCAGAGAGAAACTTGCAGCCACAGCAAGAGTAACAGACAGGGAGACATCACATAAAAAGGGCCTTTAATATTGTGTATAGGAGGCTGGTGGTGGTGGTGGGGGTGTATATATTCATGCACTCATCACACTTGAGCATCACTTCAGTTTGTTGGACTGTAATGCAGACAGCTTTCATTCTGATGAAATTATTCAGTCAACATGCTGAAGGGCAAGTGGTCTAAACTTTTAGAAAAGCGGTGGTGGTGGGGGGGACTTTGAAATAACTTGCTCCAGATTTATAGTCGAATCAATTCACTTTGTTAGATTTGATGCAAAACATAAACAATAGACTTTTGTGCACTACCAGTAATAAAGGTGACTTTGCGGAGGATGCTAAATCTTTGTGTCATTTATGCATTTTCCCTATAAAAAGTTGAGAGGACGTAATACAAGCGGATTCTGGTTGTTAGAGTTAAACATCATCCCTCTACAGGCTCCCCTTCAGTACCGCAAACAAAGACAGACAACTCCAAGTTCAGTACGGCATAAAAAGTTAGCCTGTTGGATAATAGAAGTTGTAATTTCGCTTTGGAATATCATCTGGTTTGGTTTTATTTTGAAGGACGGACAGACATGTGATCTCTAACACATCATGTTATGACAAATTATGTGTTTAATCCCATCAGTGCCCTCGAAGCTGCTCCCTCTCACCATTTCCCGTCACGATCCAGACCCCGGCTCACCCGAATGGTACAAAGGTTCCTCTTCATTTAACATTTGGACAATAATGACAATGAAAAAATAAGAATATATTACCTTTTTTAACTATCATAAAGATGAATTTGCCCCTCATCTAATGCAACTATGTCCATTTGTTCATCCACAGTTATTTCAATAGGGCATCAGTGGCCTGACACAAGTCACCAATACAACCCGTGAATTCCAATAAATGCATGATGCAGGTAAAACTACATGTATTTGCAATATCGCCTTACAAAAGCGATTGAGTGGAAAATCTGGATTACATTCCTTGATTTAATATCATGAGTTAAACTGATGATTTCAGTTTGTGTATATGAAGGCAAGAACTCAACTCCCACTAGTTTAGGAAGACACCTGACAGACACCTGAGTGGCGTCAGGATTAATACCATTGAAATAACAGAAATTGAAACCACGTACAGGTATTGATTTTTGGAGCCAATACACAAGACAGCAACCAATATTTACTTCATTATTTCTGCTAAAGAGGTGATGTTTTCTTTTCACATACTGAATTCCGTCGGTGTTCCGCCTCAAAATAGTGTCAATGGATTTCTGGACAGAAAGGCTTTACGCCAAGACACTAATGATTAGACTTTAATGCTGACATGGAACAGTAAATGTCAGCATTATCATTGAGAAGGTATAATCAATCTGATGATGAAGAGGCATAATTTCAAAGATATGATTTCAGGGGGAAGAAGCGCTCTCATTGTTGGAATCCAGAATGATGTCTTGAGGTGTACCACCAACTTGGATAACTGTTTACTGAGGTTTGTTCTCTCTAAGCACCGTCTAATTTCACACTAATTAAATGCACTACAAGAGGAAGAGCACCTGTGTCAACCACCGGGAATTTAAACCTGGCAACGTCTGAGCTCCCGAAGCTTCCATTGGACACGCTGCGATGCACACTGCAGCATTTTTTTTTATGGATTTTAGAGTAATCTTTTTTCTCCGTCCCTGTAGTGTGGATGTGGGGAGTAATGCTCTGACTGTCCTGTAGGTTCGCCTTTTCCAGAGAGTGTTTCTGTTGGGTTCATCAGTTGAACGGGAAAATCAATGCATCCAGACTTATAGGAAGAGTGCTTGATGTAAAGCTTCCCAGAAGAGGGTTTTGATGTCTTAATGTGGCGCCTGAAGTTTGTGTGGTGAAGTGTGATTGGCTGATGGGCCATTTGTGGGCAGCAGACGTACAGTTGTCTACGTTGCAGGAGGTGTTATACGTTTGTTATCATTCTCTGTCTCTTGAGTTTGTTTTCTCCTCCTTTGTCTCCCTGTCTCTCCATCTATCTCACCAGTTTAACGGCCTGAGGGCCAATTAGCTACGTTCAACTGGAATGATGGTTTGTTGAACAGTCTGATAAGTATTCTCGACATGCCTAGCTTGACCTCTGGCTTCCACCCCGTGGTCTGGTACACTATATTATGGGTGGGCATTGGTGGTGAACGGACGATCATTGCTTATTTCATCACTGTCACATCACGTATCCAAACAACACCACATGAGCATGCATACACTTTCTCCTGCAGTCGAGGCCAATGCCCCAGCAATCATGACCCATACTGACATGTTGCCCCGGCAACCCGGCTCCAGATGTCTCTCTCTGCTGGAGACCATAGTAACCAGCCATCATAGACGGTATCAAACATGGCCAGGGCTAATCAATGACAAGATAGAAGCTGTGAGCTATTAGACTGGGTCTTCATCTGCCAACAGGTCTTCCAACCCCACTGACCATAAAGGTCATTACCCTCTGATGTGAAACGTTTTCTTAATCAGGGCCCCTATGGGTGTCAGGTTAAAAATAACTGTTGATAAATAATTCTATGTTATAAGGTCTGGTTAGGTTTGAGCGCTAAAACACTCCACGTTTAATATTGTGTCATACTTGTGATAGAAACAGGACAGGCAGATGTGACATGACGTTGGGAGGATCGTGATGCTAACGTTGAAGGCTGGGCAAGTCCTTACAATCACGGAGAGTTACAGTGAGAACAGGAAAATACCTTGCGTATAATCTGGAGCTGCCACAGGTACTACTTTATTCAAGATGCATACATTTGAGCAAGCGAGTCTGTGAACACAGTACTCAGGGATACAGATTGAGGGTTGCAAACATCCGACAACACACACAGTAGATGTAGCGTGCTGTTGCTAGCTAGCTAAATATGAATTAGCACTGCGCCGCTAAAAGTCTATCGATTGATCGCTGGATTAAATTATACTTTTGTGTGAAATTGAATTGACGTTAGCACACAAATCTAAAGGAACGCAACATAAATGACATTAAATAAATATTTTTTTTAATATAAAAAACACAAGTCGGAGGAGAATTTTTCAGGACGGACAGTTGCTGCAGAGCTGCTGGAAACGTGAACGTTACGGTGAGTGATTTTTCATGGCAAAAGCTGATGTTTTGTACATTCGTTCATCCCCCAAACTCCTCCCGATTTAGTTTTCCTCCTTTGCAGTTATAATTACTGGCTGCTGGAGGGTAATAACTCAAGGTCGTTTTGGGAGAACTCTCATCTGCTGATGCAACCTGTTAGCTAACATGTCATTAGCCTCCCACTTAGATCAAAAGAAATTAATTTAGAAATGTTGCTAAATCTTTCCATAGCAATGTGTACCGCTCAGAGTAGACGCCGATACAAACGTTTCATAATAAATATGCGTTTATAGTCTTTTTATTTTCAGTGATTTCTGGATCATGTTTAAACTCGAATCTCTCTGGAGTACGCTGTTGTACTTCAAAGTGCTTTGAACCGTGTGTGAAGAGAGGGTTTGCTAGCTGTAAAAGACAGGCTTTATGGGAGGACCGCTGGATCACAAAACTCTATGTGTGCTAACATTCATGATTCCAGCAGCTATAAAAACAAACCGTGTTTCCAACTGCTTACATAACTTTAAAAACCCTGCTCACGCTCTCTCCTCAAAACACGAGCTTCAACCTGGATCCCCCTTGAGTCTGATTCACACTCGTACAGTACACCGAAGGGTTTCTCGGAGCGGTTGACGCTAAAATAATACTTAGATCACAGAATGAAGCCAAATCACATGAACTCTATTTACTGTTTTTGCTTGGTGACACGAGTACTCCGACCCCGGCATTCAGTATTAAGTGCCGGAGCAAAGGATGCATACCGAGATGAGTGCTGATGTTTGCTGAGCTACCAGTGATATCAGTTAAAGCATCTGCAAGCGGAGCACTCATATTCACATGCTCCGAGGCACCTCGAGGCCTTTGTGTGGTTTTGACATGCGCTTCTGTGTGTGTATCAGTATGCCAGGGTGGGAGGATGGAGATGTGTTCTTTACTCCCCAGCAGAATAGTAATCCATGACTCATAATGTGTGTGTGTGTGTGTGCATATCACATGATGAACAATAAAGTAGCAGCTTGTGTTGAGGTTAGTGTATCTCTATCTGGAGCCTCGGTAGATACACAGTGTTCGTTAAAACAAAACAAAAATTAGCTATATGTGATCTACCTGATGAAGTCACGCTTAGACGACTGTCGTCCTACCAGCATTGACCGATGGTCTTAGCTACAATGTCAATGGTCTGATGGTATGTATTATTCTATCATTAAAATGAAGCTTCTCCAGCTGAATAAATTAGGGGATTGCACAGAAAAACATTCGCAGAAGTTTACCAACTGAGGTTGAAAAAAAAACTTTAATGTCAGCTAAGTATGCCCACACTTTTCAAGCAGCGCTGCTTGAAAATCATACAGCCAAACACCCACTCTCCTTCAAGCATAAAAACAATTTTCTACCGCCGGCCCCTAAACAATTGGGATATCAAGTATTTCTGTGTCTGTTTTTTTTTGGAGAGGGAGAACAAAGTGCCACTTATCTCTTAAGAACTCACATCTTTTTCTAAATTGTCTTCATCCTTATAAATAAGGATGATTATTTTGTTTGGTTTATTCTTGCTTCTATATAAGAAGCTTAAGCGCTTTGGTGTGAATCAAGTACAATACAATATAGAAATGTATATATATAATATATAAACGATGCCGTGGTTTTATCTCAACAGCAACGGATAAACCTTGTGAGCAAAGAGTCGTCACCTCCACCTCCGTATAAACAAAAGACAAAAGAGGAGAAAGAAGCAGAGAGGTGTTGAAGTGGGAGAATAGGGTGGGATGACAGAAGGAACGGTGGGGAGCATAATACTTTACTGCAGCAATATATCATGCCTTGACATCTTTTCTCAGTAATATACAAAGACAAATATGGAAAGAGGAGAGGAAGATGGCAGGAGACGGAGAGGATCGGAGAAGACGGAGGCGGGTAAGAGAAAAGCACCGATGCACGAATATAGAACGTATATCTCTGACAATGGAAAAATTTAAAACAATTAACGAGTGAGGTAAGTTAAAGGATGTGTGGATGAAAGACTAGAAAATGCATTCAAAAGTCGTGACTGAAATAACAAGTATACTTTAAATTTGTAGGCACCTCCGATACAGCTTAACATCCCCAGTCAATCATTCTCAGCTTACCACTGGTTTAGTGTCATGATCACTGCAGTTCTTTTCCTCCCTCGGGGTTATTACATGTGAGCGAACAGGACAGTCAATATATGATAACTAAGATCATGTCTTGTGATTATTTTTTTTTGCCTGCCGGAAAACAAAATCTTATCAATTCCCCACCTTTGTGTTTGACTCTCCGAGAACCGATGTGACTGTAGAGTTCAAACAGAGAAGTAAGAGCTGATAAAAGAGAGATGAAAGCATTCAAATAATGACTTAGAGGAACAAGAGTAGAGAGAAAGAAATGCATGTACGAGAGAGGAAAATGATTAAGTAGAAAGGAATCGCTGCGAAAGATCAGAGAGGCTAATGCCGGCGATACGTACCGGCATTACTTGAATAGTAATCTCAGAGACAAAAAAGCAGATCGAGGGGACGGAGGGGTGAAGGGATGAAGATAGCAGCGGGAGGAAGCACTAAACAGGAAATTAAGATGACATGACTTGAGTTCGGCGTCGGTCCTTAGTGACAACGAATGGAAAGCAAGAGAAGGAGAAGGCGTAGAAGAGGAAATGTAAATCCATTTATAGAAATTTTATCTGATAAGCATGCATATTAAAGATTCTGAGACCACATGATGAGGCACCGAATCTTCTCTGAAAACTGACTAACTAGCCGTGAAGTCGACATCGGAGGAGAGTCCAGCCTGCTGGGAGGCACCCCGAAAAAATGTAGTTATGTCACATCGCTCAGCTTTTTATATTCTATTTTTTTCCCTTTTCTTTGTCATCGTATGTAACAACAGATGTTGAGTATCAGAGGTGCCATTAATTAACGTCTTCTGCTGAAGTACGGCAACATTGCCTGTGCAAACCACCTGCACAGCTGCAGTACAACATATTACCACTAGGGGTAATCATATAAATTGTAAACAATGGTGTGTCGCCTGCCGATTTTGTTATTCAACAGCATTTCCTGTATTTTTAGACTATGTTGAACTATCATAACTGAAATTAGGTATGATTGTGCAAACACATTGCAAGTAACAAATATACGCAAGGAGCGTGAGAAGGCGACGAGCTAGGAGTGTTGTTATGCGTCTTTGCGCGGGGAGAACGTTGATGGTGGAAGTACAGAAAACGGATAAGCAAACGTAACATGGACATTGAAGCAGCTTCCACCACTTTCAAATGAAACTTTCTCATTAGAAAGTAAAGTCACAGATTGATTAAGAGACGGACACAGTAAGATAGAGAGTAATACGTTCAATCGTAGACCTACAGTATTCCATCTCAGCCAATCATTCCTTTTTTTTTTATCTTCACTGTCGATAAATTCTATTAAAATCCAGCTGTGGTTGTCTGATCTGCTGATTCCACTTCTTTAGAGGCTCGTCTCATTCTCCCACCAAAGGCTCAAGTGCTGGGCGCTGTAGATTAATTCTTCGACTGACGGCTCAAATTAGTTATTTCATTTAACTTGTTACATTTTCATTTAATGAATCAGCTGTTTCCCTCCCGACTGATCTAATTTGGTAGTCCAGCTACGCAGCCTCACTGAAGGGCCAACGGTTTAGAATTTTTGCAATTGAAATTGTGTAACTGATCTAATTTGATTAAATGTAAGACAAATTATAGCCTAGAAAGCCTACGAGGCGACTGATTGTAACATTCATACTTTAATATACGTAGGAGGTTAACGCAATCAACGGCACGTGAGGTTAGATTTACATCGACAAGCAGTTAAATCAAATCATTGTTATATTTAATCCATCAGGTTAATTTAATGAAAATACTGTGAATGTTTCGGCTGTGCGTTTTTTCAATGAGACTGTTTTTCCATTGCCGAGCCTTCCTCACCTTCTCCATACATGCAGAGGACAAGAGTCATCCTCCTGTAGTATGTTCAGCTGGCCTGTGAAGCAAGCAGCTGATTACCATAGTCTCTGTGCAGCTCAGTGCATCAGAGGGATGGCATTTTTATTGCAGGTGTTTTCCCATTTTCTAATGCAGATGAGGAATTTGACTTACCTGAGTATTTTTGACAGGTGCGTGTTTGTGTGAGCCGGAGATCTATCTGTGTGCGGAGGCCGATCATTCAGCGCGCCACCCTCTGAAGCAGAGCACGGGGGGAAATTTTAATCAAGGCTCCACAGCGAGGCTGGTGGATTGGTGGAGGTTAGTGAGGTTCATGTGTACATGTGTGAGCGTACATGCACGCAAGAAGTGGGTGCAGGTTTATTGGAAATTGTGTATAGGGGGTTTTATGATGACGACTTCTGCCACTAGCGATAAAGAAGCAAATAGTCCTCCGTGACCTCGGAGCGACTCCAGTCGCTGGCGTGAAGAAGTTGCAAGTATATTTGGAATCTTCTGCCACAACCGCCACGGGGGATTGGAACCAAATGTTACTTTTAGTTAACCTTTATTCTTTCCTTGCCTCGTATTAACAAATAACTCATACACTATAGGCGTTTGCAGAGTTGCTTGCGCTCATTAGGATGCAAGAATTTAAGATTCCTATATTTGAATGCAGTTCCAGCTCCCTCTGGGCTATTTGCCATGTTCTGGTCGGACAATACGACATGCAGTGTTGTATTTCATTAATCTAGCAGGGTTTGTTGGCTGTAGTCACCCCCATGTATCCCTAAAGAGAACATGCAGGCAAGTCGACTACAATGGCCAAAAGCCTCCCTCTGCATGCAAGCATGATTAAAGAGGTATTGATCTTTCAATCCAGACCATTAGTTGTATTTAAAACTGGGGGATCTGCAGTGCTTCTAGTGGTGCTCGTTCTGCTGATGTGGAGGAGTGTGGGTCACCCACTAGCTGGAACACGTGGTCAAAGGAACGAGCCTCCGCACATTCATTCCGTTAAATGTTTTCAATGAAGTCGTCCGATGTATAAACGTCACATATATCATCAATCAGCCCGTAATTCCACGAGCCTTCAGTCCTGTAATACAGAGAGCACCTCCTGGTGTTTCTTCATTCTTTCCTCTCAGCTCTGGTAAGATGCTCAGCTTGATCATCGCGCTCAAATGCATCTTTCATCTTCTTCTCAGCTGTTGTGAGCCAACGTATTCAAGCAGGGCTAAAGAGCATCTCAGTTCTCAGCCTTACTGGAAAAGATTGTTTTTAGTCCTTATTAGATTGATTTGAGTCTGTTTTAATCTCTTCCTCACCCTGGAGAGAGCGGGCATCACATCTTAATGTGTAGTACTCGTCACTCCCAGATCCTATAATGAGTCCGAATCCTCCAACGTATTTGCCTGACCGATTCAAGCATTAAACAAACATACAAGCAGAACTTCTGTAACTTTCCAAAACCAACAGTAAGTCATTCAAGTCCACTTCCCAGCAGGATCTGCCCCCTTCTGTGTCGACAGTTTGTTCTCTCGCCTTCATGTACGGCCATTCGTGAGAGGCAGGACGTCGTGGGAACTAATTTGTTTTGATCATTCCTCCGCCTCGAGGAGAGAACAGCAATATCACAAACAAATACACTCGCAAACACACGCACACACCAGACGGAGACGGATCGTCAAGAGACGCCACTCTATCTATCTATTCATCCATCCATCCATCCATCCATCCAAACATCCATCCATCCTTCCTTCCTTCCTTCCTTCCTTCCTTCCTTCCTTCCTTCCTTCCTTCCCTCCATCCATCCATCCATCCATCCATCCATCCATCCATCTCCATCCATCTATCCATCTATCCATCTATCCATCTATCTATCTGAGGGACAGTGTGACTGTTCGTCCTCCTGAGAGA
>CAAKHC010011269.1:0-26748 GCA_901007825.1 Macroramphosus scolopax
CCAACAACATTTGGAACATAGGGTTCTTATCATTATAGATTACAATGCATCCTGTCAAATTAGAGAACAAATACGGGCACGATAGACAAACGTGTGTTACCTGGAACATTGCCACCACCAGGTCAGCCAGACAGAGGTTGAGCATGAACTGGTGCAGAGGGTTAAGGTGTTTCCTCCGCCGTAGCAACACCACCAGCACCAGGCTGTTGCCAAGCAACGCCATCACCAAGATGACCGCCAGTACCATCACCTCAGCCACCGCCAGCAGGGAGTTACGCTCCCACCCGGTGACGTTGGTACCCGGCGGGGTCACGGAGACCACTGACCCGTTGATGGAAGGGTATGAGTTTGTCACCATGGAGACGGACATGTTGGCTAGAAGAGGAGAGGAGAGTCATTAGCAGGTGTCAAAATACGTAAAATAAGTCGTTCGTGTTCAAAATTCTAACATGAGCGCTGAGAAGAAGAGGAATTAGAGTAACCTCACCACTGCAAGTCAAAACAAAAAGTAAATTTACATTAAATTAAAAAGATCTGGCTGGATAGTGTTAAAAAGAAAACTTAATTTTGGTGTATCGAAGCAGCTTTAGTGACTTTTCCGCACATTTTAAACATTCCACTGACACATGTGATGGCTTCAGATAACAGCGGGGTGGCTGTCGGCCCTCAGGGCGCCTTTTCTAGTCTTGTTTTTGTTTCACCAAAAACCTGCGAAGGAGAAACTGACATCCTCCAATTTTTTTTGTATTTTTTTTTACCAAGTGCCGTTTTTTTAGTAACACCGAGATGCCAGAAAGTGTGTAATAATGTTGATCTTCTCCAGACTATTACAACAACCGTGACCTGCTGACAACCTGCCCATTTGCACCTGGTAACTGGTCCCACAAGAGGGGCCCGCTTTGCATGCCTCCGCAATTGTGTGGCCCTGTGTGCGTTGAACTGTGAATATGTGTGAACGACTGCTGTAAACATACTTAAAGCTTCATTGTTTTATAATTAATGAGATCACGGGAGCGTGACTGTGCACACATAGACCTCTATTAACTTCAGCTGCTTGTGTGTATGAGGGATGCTTGCAGACAGAGGAGGTCAACTAAAATAAATGCGGGTCCAACATAAACATACACACACACGTAGAACACACATCCAGAGTCAATACTCTAGGGGACACTGTGGATCATTGTAGACACACTGGCCGATGCTCAATCCTGTTTCATCATCACTGAGCTCACAATGAATCCTTTGGTTATTTCTGGAGGACTCCAGAGGAAAGATAGGAGCTACTAATTGGAAATCACTAATTGGGAAAGCTGTCAGGCATTAAACGAAGAGTGAACTTCCGCTGCAGTTCAGAGTGAATTATAATACTTTGTACCCCACTACATTTGTCTGACAGCTGCAGTTACTAGTTAGTTAAAAACAAATGATAAGTCTTACAAATAGCACCTTTGAAAAAATGGATTTCTCTGTATTTTAACTTCCACTAAAGATTTCTCAGTATTTCCTCCAAATACTGAGATGGTTTCAGATTCCAGATATAATAATTCCGCCTGTAATTAGGAAACATTGCTCTAACAGTTGTCTCTATTCCCACTTTGTTTGGCATTCACTAATCCAATTACCTGACCGGATCTCCGCCGATCAAAAGGGATCAAATATAACTGTGAGCCTACGTAGTGTTTTTCCCGTCCATGTCTGGACACGCTTCTCAACTTTAAGAGGTTCATTCACTGTCAGACTCTCCCAAACCTCAACCTGTGTTCTTTGCCCTCTCGCCGGACAGATCCTCAGAAGTTGGGGTTCCCGTTTGAGTAGACAACAGAGCAACCAGGAGCAAAAGTACAAGCAAATCTCACTCACCTTCGTCCTCAGCGTCCTGCAAAGCACCTGAAGGAGCCGTGACAACCTGATCTGCTGTTGAACACACGAGCCGCATCCATGCTGGGTGTGTGTTTTCCTCTTCCCTCTTATGGTGACCTCTGCCAAATCATGCTGTTCACCCCTGTCTCCCCATATTCCAACCTCTTTCCCCTCCTCTTTAATACCCTCGCATCCCTCCCTCTTCTCGCCTCTCTTGAATATACGAAAAGTGGCAGAAAGTGGGAGAAAGAGAGGATCATTGGAGAGGCGTGCTGATCAAAGGATGTGATGCCCTGGCTGTAATGATGAATTACAGTCCCTGTTGATTGTTTAGATATTAACCATGTTGGCTCCGCTTTGATCCGCATTCACTGCACGAGGGCCTTAAACCAGCAGATCAAATGAGATTTCTGCTCCTAGCCTCCAAGAGTGATCAAAGACCTCTCATACAAGCGCACCAATATTCAACTCTGTACGTGTGTTGGTGCACCGCCGGCTGCAGGGGAGCACAGAGACGGGTGGGAACAGGGAGGAGAGACAGTGTCAGATGTTGTGACAGTTGGGATGTGAGGTTTTCTGAGAAAACTGAAAAGGCAACAACAGGAGGATCTCTCTCACCCCTGCTCCATCCCCGTCCTTCCTCCCCCACCTCCTCTCCGTCTCACCGTCTCCTGCATTCCACCTCTTTCTTTCCTTCCCTGACAGCAGGGTAATCTGTTTGCTTCCCCTCAATTGCTCCCTCATTTGGCAAAGCCTCTAATTATCGAGGGGCCCGCTGAGTGGCCTTAAACATACACACACACACACGAGGCGGTTCACTGTTTCGGGTTCTTCTACCGAGGAAATTTTCTGACGTCTGTGAAGTCGTTTCTGCCTATAAGTAAGACGGGCTTTAAATCCATGTAGGCTGCCGAACACATTTCACAATAGATGCCCAAGAAAGACGGGAGTTCCTTTACAAAAGGTCCACACACTGAGCCCTTACTATTGAATGTAGGTTATAAAAACAACACTAACATGCATTGAAAGCACACCAGGTTCAGACAGGTAAAATAAGTACAAGCTTCAATCGCTCATGAGAAGTTTCACACCTGGCTGACTGCACCTGCATCAGTCAAAGGTACCAGAATCACGAACCTACTATGTCACAGATAATAACACAGGTGACATGAATAAATGGCATCTTTTAGCTACTAGTAGAATGTCTTTAAATGGCTGGTGCGTGTCCAGGGAGTGTCCGGCCAATCAGATTCAGAGGGCCACCCTGTTAATCCGAACGTATGATTGGCTGTTTGTCCGGTCGGATTGACGACCTCATCTGTGCTATTCATAGGCATTTATGTGATAGAGTGTTTCAGCATCATGACAGAAGACACCTGTTGCCAGATCTCACCCGTATGTTGATTAAACAGTCTGAAAAATGATATTTTCAATTTTTGGAGGACCTGTGAAAAATGGGTCAGATTTTTCCTTTGTTTGCCTTTTGGCAAAATAATCCCTCATAATCTGAGCTCATGTTAACGTGTATAAGAGTGATTAGGACCTGCCACCGGTGTCCAAAGAGGCGGTAGCGTAACACTTGTAACACAGGAACAGTAGATGACTCTTTAGTGGGGGTCTCTGGTTATTAGGTGTTCCTAATATTTTGCCCATTCTCTCTGTATGAATTGGGAAAACTTCACATTTTCTTCTGTTTAATCTTTTAAATAAAAATCCAATTTACCTTTTTCATTTTAAACAGTAACTTAAATCACTTTGAGACTGCAGGTTGTGTGTTTGCTACACATAACATGTCCATTGCCTTACTCATAAAGAAGTCAATAGAGTGTCAGTGAGTCAAACTAAGTGTAGCCTCGTGGTGGTAGATGACAATGTGGCCTCCCGGTGGTCGACACACGCCAGTGCGGCCTGCAGTGATACGCGTGTCTCATCACATTCATTTATCATAACCACAAATGAAAACTACGGGGACTTTATTGGTGCTGTAGGCATCACCACAATACATTCAGTAGTACGAGAGCCCTGTTTGATTGCATATAATTTCAATTTCAAAAGAATGAATTACTAGATCAGTGACTAATAAATAAATGAATGAATAAATCCAAACTAATACACGTTAAATATTTAAAATGAAACTCATACAGAATGATGCTGCATTCAGGTTCAAACTTAAAAGAAACAAATCGTTAATCAATTTGCATTTAACATTTAAACACATAACCTTTAGAACTACTCAACCCTATGAAGAAATAAAAACTGTTGCATAGACGTACAAACTGTGTTAACAGTCAAATAACTCGCTGTTTGTTCAGATTGTTTGTAAGAGCTACTGATGAGAGTGTATGTGCTCTAGGTGCTCATTG
This sequence comes from Macroramphosus scolopax, assembly GCA_901007825.1. Taxonomy (NCBI): domain Eukaryota; kingdom Metazoa; phylum Chordata; class Actinopteri; order Syngnathiformes; family Centriscidae; genus Macroramphosus; species Macroramphosus scolopax. The sequence continues at coordinate 4,224 of CAAKHC010011269.1, forward strand.
TCAGGGGCCCGGTGCTCTGGACGGCATTCATGATGGACTGGACCACTTCAGAGGTGGAGCACTGGCCTCCCAGGTCAGAGGTGTGCAGCTGGAGGACAAGAGAGTTGACACAGTGATTACACCCATTTTAGCATCATTTCATGACTAAAATTGAATGCTGAAGTTGGACTGGCCCAGAATAAACATATGACAGACCTGATAACATTCTATGGGCCTGAACGTGATCAGACAGAAAAAGTTACGCCTCGTTGTTCCCACATCCAACCTGTGCTATGTTAAAGCAGATCTTTGTGACTGTGGAGCTATACTCTCCACATCAAGTCAAACTGAGATTAAGCTGTTTTGTCGATGGTGAGGTGTGTGATGAGATGTACCCGGGTCTCTGTGACAGCGGACAGAATGGCTCTGCGGATCATTCTGGCGTACGCGTGGAGCTTCAGGTGGTCCAGCAGCAGACATGAAGCCAGCAGCATGGCTGTTGGGTTTGCTGCGTTGCGGTTAGCGATGCTCTTCCCAGTGTTCCTGGTGCCCTGTGCACAGTAGAACATGTTCGGGAAATGTACAAATCAAAAAGCGATTGTACAATTTTAGCATTTGATTATGTAAGTGCTGATGTGCTGTTGCACCACTGTGAGAAAAAGATTATGTAAGTATAGACATAGTCCCATATTTACCCTACGAAAGAATAGAATTATATTTAACAAAAATCACACTCAAATATTTTAGTAACTATTCACACTGTTGTTTTGTTGTAACCCAATAATTGAGCCCTCTCACCGTCTCAAACACAGCATAGTCCTCTCCGTAGTTGGCTCCAGGAACAAGGCCAGGGCCACCAACCAACCCGGCACAGACATTGCTAACGACATTGCCATACAGGTTGGGCATGAGCATCACATCGAACTGCTGGGGCCTGGAAACCAGCTAAAACACACATATACACACACACAGAATTAAGTGTAATTTATGCATTATGCCTCTGAAGACAGTCGTTTTAACGTTTTCTTTGCCTTGAAACATAAAGTCATTTTTTTTAGTTGCAACCTTCCGAGGCATGGAACATTATGATGTCGACGATATAAACACCACAGGGCTATAAAGCCATTCGTAGCTACCTGCATAGTAGTGTTGTCAACAATCATGCTGTCGAAGGTGATTTCAGGGTAACCGCTGGCAACCTCCCTACAGCACTCCAGGAAGAGGCCATCGCCCAACTTCCTGCTCCCAAGAAGCACACACACATTAAGACAAATAATGTGTTTCACAAAGTGGAACAAAGATACATGAAGACAGAGGCAAAAATGGCACAAACTGACATAATGTTAGCTTTGTGCACAGCAGTCACTCGTCCACGTCCTTTCTCTCGAGCTGTTCTGAAAGCAAAGTCAGCGATGCGCAAAGATTTGTGGCGGGTGATGATCTTCAGACATTCAACAACGCCCGGTACACTCTGCAGAACATGAAAGAGAGATTTGCTTTGATTTAGACAGAACTAATACCCAGCACTCACATATGTATAGGTGTCATGAATTAGGCAATGAGCTCAAAATGCACAAGAAAAAAAACGGTGTACGAGGAACTTTGGCCCAACGTCCCAGAGACGGCTCTGTCTCATGGACGTTTTGATGCGTTAAGGACATTGGGCCAATGAGCCGAGGATCCTAATACTGCATCTTCCAGACACCTTCTCATTAATAGCCAATGCATTGCATCAATGTACAGATGCTTACTGGGTGGTATCTCACCATAAAAACACACACACACATACCTCATGCTCCAGACTGCTGTACTCTCCCTCTGTGTTCTCCCTGATGTTCAGGATGTCGATGTTTTGGTGGCGTGTCCTTACCCCTGGTAGAGACCGGCAGTGCATCACATTTGCATATAGATCCAAAGTAGTGCTGGAGAACGAGACAGAAGGCAGGGACAGAAAGGGATGGGGGGAGTGCATTCCCTGTCAATTGATTCAAAGATGAATAAAATAGTCATTCAGCTGTACTTATATAAACTGTTGGGTAGCTGAATGAATAAGAAAACATTAACAAGTAACTAAAGCTGTCAAATAACTTTAATGAGGTGAATAAGAGGTGCTGCTTTCCACCAGTGCTGGTGGCTTTGAGAAAAGACAAGAGAGATGAGAGGTGGCAGACTCACCGGAGCAGGTTGTTTCTGGATTTGTAGGATGGTGACAGGTTGTGGTTGGTCTCAATGTTACCTAGATGACACAACACAGTTACACACCTAAAGGACGCAACCTAGCAGAACCATACATCACATAAGCAAAATGTACTTGCTTTTTTATAGCACACAAGCTTCATTCTTCAATTTAATGCGCAATTCTTTATAATATTTCACTTTTACTGACTGTAAATCTATCAATACTCAGATATTAAAGCTCTGTCGTCAAATAAATATTTCTCTTGCTACAATGAATATATTGTTATCAATCAGCTAAGTAAATATCAACTATTACAGGTTTCCTCCAGCAGTGGTTCTACTGGGGTGTTGCGATTCTGTGATAAAATGTACCTTTTTTGTTTTCAATGTACATGTTACTAACCCAGATCAAAACTGTCTTTCAGTTGTGTGTAAAGGGATTTTCTGCTTTAATTTATAAGTCTTCCATCTGGTGGAAGGTCAGCTGACTCTTTCATAAAGAAATTATAAACCAAGGTTTGACAGAATAAAACACATTTATAGTTGCACATACAGCACATTCATTTTCTTGACGTCCATGTACATCTACAGATTTGGCAGGCGCTTGTATGAATATGTTGAACACAAACGTACAGTACATAACACCTACCTTTCAGTGCAACTCCATTGCGTCTGATAGATATTATGGCATCATTGATGTCGTCTTCAGATGCCATAGACGAGTCAACATTGACAACCTCGAAATCCACTGGCACACAACAGAACCTGATGATAATAACGGACGGAGAGCGAATAATACGGCGGAGTGAGTATATGACACTTCATCAAACAATGTGTGTGTATAAAGGAGGTCTAAATTCTAACCGGAATAGCTCGCGCACATGGTGTGCCAGCTCTGGTCCGATGCCATCTCCAGGTATCAGAGTCACTGTGTGCCGGCCTCCATACCGTGCAGGTGGAGGCTGCAATGTGAACACACACATATTAAACTCCTACTACACTTAACATATAAACTGTTAGACAAGTCTACTAACTTGCTATTTGACTAAATCCTGACACAGGTCTTGTGTTACACCCTAATCTGTATGTGTTGTGAGCATCCATACTCACTATAGTCTGGCGTGTGAGGACAGACGACAGAGGGATTCATAATGGAGGAGAAAATAGGTAAATTAGTTGGAGAAGAATAGGGGGGAACCCAGCCGATTCCTTGTAGAATCATATGCATCAGCAAGACAAAACAAAATCTGTGCACATGTAAGATGGTCATGCTGACATGTTTGCACTTCCGTATCGCAGGTTATGGAAGGTGTGCAAAAGTGGGGTCATCGGGTAAGGAAGGTATAATATGTGTGGGTCTGACTTAGGTACTTTTTTATGCATTTGTGGACTTACAGTGTAGGTAGACTTGTGTCTCTGCTTATACGCAGCTGAACCATACACCTGTGAGTTAAGACAAAAAGTGGTTATTTACAGAGAAGAAATCCAATGTTTTGGTGGCTTGTAATTATTTCTTAAATAGATTGATTGTTGAGAAAAAGAAGTAAATTAACACAAGTAAATTAAATTCCATTTCACAGCAGAATATGCACCTTCTATGGGACTGAGAATCCACACGTTAGAGAGCATAACATGTATACATTGTGTAAAATTAGTAAAAATTAATCAGGCTGCTCTGTCACAATAACCTACCATAAACCTTGCTTAACTAACTTTGCACACACGTCAGTCCTGAAATGTAAAATGTATTATATGGGTTTTGTGCATGTCTACCAGCAGGAGGCGCTATAGTCAGCGTAAAAGCATTGAGACTCCCACATTGTACGTTCAGAAACCTTAAATCCACCTGTTCACTGAACTGAGCGGAATCTTGTGTTAATGGCAGAGCCAATTTCTGCAGACGATTTTTTTAGCAAAATGATGGAAACAACACAAAATGACGTTCTTCGAACTCTTGTGAGGTTGTAGGTCCAATCTGAAGGAAACTTTGCATATATGATTTAGAGAGCCTGGTGACTCTATTAAATGAAGGCCGCTGCAAAAAAGTCTCAAAGTTAAAAGGGAGCAAGTTTTAACAATAGATCTTTATGAAACTTGCCCCCCCCCCAACATGTTTTGTTTTTTATAAAACTATGTATAAAAATGTCTATACATGAAACAAGCAAATATGCTCTGAGGAATATTGGTACAACCTTACTGTGAATATAATGCTGTTTATATGTTCCTAAAAATGTTAAACGTGTTATAAATTGAAGTTTTGTTGTGGAATTAGAACGTCTCTCCAAGTTGCTAACTTGGCCACCATGACTCGGTGAAGTTCTGCTGTAGTAGTCTTTAAATATTTAAATAGGGGATAACGTATACAATTACATTCTTATTTCGTTTGGGAGTAAACGAGGAAGTAAATTTCACGAGCAGTGAATTTCTATTTACATCATGTTGACATTAAACAGAGTGGTGCTGAACGGACAGCGACATAAACCCAGCTAGCTGAGTTAAGCTAGTGTTAGACAACCAACCGTTAATCTGCTTAACCGGATTTAACGTTTTTTCGGGAAAATGAGCCAATAAATAACAACAACTGTAATGACAAAGTCTGTTAAAGTGTTAACTGTCTTTACATACAAGTCAGATACATTTCCTACCCTGGACAACCGGTTGCCAATCACTGGCTTCAGGGCATTGTACAGAGACCGCATTGACTGGGCCGTCATGCTAACTCTCCCCGTGGATGGATGGATATATCGGGGGCGTGCTGCGCGCTCAACCTTAATCCCTCTCACACACGCACACAGTCACTCTCATCCTCGATGGGAGACACTCAGAAAGACCACGAAGACACATTGGGGCAAACACAGCCAGGTAGGTATATCATTCAAGCTAGCTTCTCGTCGCCGTGGCAACAGGACCAGTGAAACTTGAGGATCCGGTGACCTACTTAACTTTGTTTCTCCGTATTCCTCCAAGAGGACCACGGTTGAACACAACCACGGGGTGGCGACATACACACAAAGATTCAACATGGACAGAACAGAGTCATTCTACCTGTTACGCCACTGATCAGGCCTTATTTCATCAATGACATGACGACGAATTCATATCTGTTTTCCTTGAAATCACTATTTTCCACAACACAGATTTTCTCTGCACCGTGGCGGAAGTATGTGGTACGTGTTCACGTAAGGCAGATAATTAGCATCAATATTGACCTACGACATTAATATTTATACAACGAATAACAACATGTCAAGGAGAGACTTTTAGGACAGCATTTTGAATGGGCGGCGGGCAAAAAAAACGGCGTTTGTAGATGAGTCACTGAGAGGTATCTACTCTGCATCTTTCATCCTCATCCAAATCGTTGATTCATTTCTGCTGGTATTTGTAGTTTTATTGTGTTTGTCGTAACTGCGTCCTCAGTCGGACGTGAGACAATTACTAGACTACATTTCCCAGACTCCCCGCGGTCGATCCTCCTCCCTCCGTTCCCTCCGCCTTCTCTCCCACTCCACTGGGCCGCGAGGAAGTCGCAAGATGGCTGATGTCGCTTGAAAGTAATGTTCCCCTCTGCAACATGACGCCGTGAGTGTGGAAGACAGCGAGGGAGGCACCATCGGGCTTTTGTTTTTATTTTCTTTTAGTTACTTTTATTTTTTTCGTCAAACATCCATCTCATTCCGCGTCGTGTCCGCCCCGGACTTGTCTTCGGGAGTTGACGCGTCAAATCACGCCGGGGACCCTGCCAGCAGCTAACAGCAGTTAGCCACACAGTTAGCAAATAGAAGTACAGCTAGTCATTCAGGCCGATAGTTAGTTTGTTTTATTGGTATTCTAACACTTGCGAGCCAACAAGCTATCGCTACACATGTGCTAAATTGTGCCAGGTGTGGTGCAGAATAAATGTCAAACATTTCAGCTGTCAGATAAAATAATAACAATTTTGCTAGCTGCTCGGTTTAACATCATGTCCGCAAACTGGCCATCCAGCCTACAGTTTGCTAACTAATGCGCAGTATTGCATTTGTTTCATGTGCACGAATTTGGTACGAATTTCGTGATAATATTCACCGCGAAGCGGTAATTCCGTTATTAGCTGCCACCCCTGTTTTGGAAGCTGGTTATGTTAAAGCCAAATTATGGTAACAGAAAATATGGTGAACTTTTTCTGGTGGTAACGTTAGGTAGCTACACTGGCCTTGCTGGCATCTTACCAAAAATCCACAGGGATGGACAGTAAACTCAGCACCAACGACCAAAACTGAGAAATTGACATTTCATTATCTCGGGTAAAGCAACGTTATCTGACACTTGTAACGTTACCGTCGTGCATGCTGATTCATTTCAATTGTCTGGGCGACAGATACGTTGCTTCGCAGGGTTAACTACAGTTAGTTACTACTTCGGAGACAGTTAGCTCGCTTACAGCTAGCTAGTCTCGCCCCACATCACATTACAAACACGGCGTACAGAACGTATTCAGAGCCTGCTCCCGGCCAGACACACAGGCTCAATAACACCGTCATGGGAGTGCAGGGTTTTCAAGAGTATTTAGAGAAGCGATGTCCCGGGGCCGCAGTCCCGGTGGACCTCCTGAAGCTTGCCCGTACCGCGGCCCGCCAGCCCCCTCACCACCATCACCCACACCACCACCCACATCACCCCGGGCCCATGCCTCCCCCGCCCCCGCCTGCCAGGATCCTAATCGACGCTGACTCCGGCCTGCAACGCCTCTACGGCGGCTACCAGACAGACTGGGTGTGCGGTGGCGAGTGGAACGCCATGCTGGGCTACCTGGCTGCCCTGTCGCAGGCCTGCCTGTACCAGGGTGGTCTGGAGCTGGTCGTGGTTTTCAACGGCACACTGGGGAAGGAGCGCTGGCCCGAGTGGGCGCGGCGAGCTCAGGGCCAGCGACAGACTGCGCAGCTGATAGTCAACCACGTCGGCAGCAAGGCCACCCCGCCTCCCCGGGCATGGTTCCTGCCCCCGGCCTGCCTCAGCCACTGCGTCCGCCTCGCCATGTTCCGCTTCCGAGTGCGGGTGAGCAATGTGATAAGGGCTGTGCGTTTTTTTAAATGTTGTAATTTGCCATGGCCTTCATGTAACACTTAACCTTTCTGGCCACACGCCCATGTATAACTTGCATCATCAGAAGCTGTTTAACTCCTTCCAGTTTGTGAGCAAGTGCTACCACCGACCACAACTACTGAAACGAAGCAGTGTGGGATTTCGTTATTTGATGATGTACGAAAATACAGAGCAGCCGATTTGTCAAACAGGTTGTTGTACTCTGGCTATGTGCAGTCAGTTTAGGTTTCTAGATGCGAGTGTAGATTACGTGTCCTATTCTCAAGGATGTAATATGCATACAAGGAAGAGAAATGTAACTTACTCAGTGCAACAAATTTGTGTGGAAGTGGTGGTTTCTTCTGTGCATTGTTAGTAAAGAGGTGTTAGAAACATGTATTGTACAACATGACCTAGTCTAGCCTATTACATAACATGAACTCAATGAACCTGTCATACATTGTTGAACAACTACTGAGTGGATTTATAGGTCCCCAGTGCCTGACAGTGGTGCATTTTTAAATACGTATTTTGTGCCAGTTTGGTGATCCATAGTACTTAAATGTGTTTTTTTGCATCTGACTTATTGACCCAATAATTAGCTTTGGAAAAAAAACATATAGAAAGTGGATGTGCTATATCCACCTGCTTGTGGTACTATTATTAGCTTGCTATACAGAATAGTCTTGGTAGAGTGAAAGATTTCGTCATCAACCTCTCTAAAGATGACAACCTACTGGGGCACAGAGTAATATGATTTGCATGAAAAAGGAAACATGACTCACTGTTTTATATTGTCATAAATGCACATAAACCGCTGATTGCTTCACATGGTTCCCTCTTATCATCTTCACCTACAGCCACCTCTTTTATGCTCATTTGCTACTACTATTGAAAAAAAATGCAATAGTATATCCTGAGAGGATGCTTGTCCGAAAAGAAAAATCCCGCCTACATCACAAAACAACACCTTGTGCTTGTACAGCATCATTACTCACAGGTCCCATGTGGACTTGTATTTCCAACGTGTATTCTGAAGAACTGGCTGCATCTTTAAGTGTCTTACCGCTGCTCTAACATAAACTTTGTCATCCCAATCCCATATTGCACACATTTGAGGAAAGATATTCGATTAATAGCTTAACAGATTTTTAATGAAGTAATGCATTTCATTATTCTGTTTTTGCACTGATAAACAGACATTGATTAACAAGATCAACATAATAATTCTATATGACATTTTCTTGCTCTCACTCTGGTACAGCTCCATCAATCGAGCACTGCCCACACAGCTGACAGTGGGCCTTTCTCAAACCCGACTTGCTCCACTCCGTCACAGAGTAGACCCTGTTTGTTGTCACACTCAGCTGAATAAGCACCCTTCCTTCAGACAGAGCCAAGGGTATTAATGCAGCACCCTTTTGGACAGTCTTCCCTGTCTCCAGCGAAGAAAAAAACGTAACCATTGAGAATATTAAAACTTATTCCGAGCTTCTTTTCTCAGATTTTTAACTCTTTTAAGATAACGTTTTTGCAGCAGTCCCTGTAAATACACAACACTTAGCAATCAAGTTAATGATGTCTGTAATAGAGAAGTGCACTGTCTATATATATACACAGTACAGTACATATATATATACATATTACGAGTAAAATTATCAATATAGTCTACTAGTGTTATATATACAATATGTTACATGTAGTAAGCTAGTCTTTTTTTATCATCTTTGCCTTTTAAAATCAAGGCAGGAGTAAATGTTTGTACAGTTAGACTCCTGGAACTTATACTGGATGTATTCCATGACGAACACATTCGGGTGACACTTTAATGATGAGCTAATGTGATAAATAAAACACATTATAAACAATGGATAAGAAGGATACAAAATGTACTGCTTTTGTTCGTCTGTTTTAATTGCGATGGTTATTGTTTTTGCCTACTTTGTTATGGTGTAGTTTTTAATGTTATTTCCAACTCATGAAATGAAAATCTTGTCGTCGGTGTTAAAGATCATCTGAACGGCTGTTTTCTGTTTTGGTGACACCAGTTATCAAGTTGATGTACTGACGGATTTATACGTTTAGGAGGTTGCGAGGGTGTTTGATTTTAAAAATCAACTAGATACTATTCTGTTCTTTGTGTCTGATGTCAAAAATAGACCTGGCATGTGTTTCTGAAGACCTGCTCCTGTAATATACTGCAAGGTTTCTGTTGGAATAACAGTAATTGTCTAGAGGGGGCGCAATCAGCTCCGGCCGCCCCATCGCACCAGGAACTCGATGCAGATAGATCAGGATGGATCCAGCACATCTGAATGCTATGCAATGTTATTCCGTTGTTTCTGTGAGATTATACAGAAAGTATAAAGCCTGTTGCATGGCAAAGTAGGACCTAGGCGCTTTCATAAGTAGTCATGTTTCGAACTCAATGCAAAGACAGTGTTTTTATGACATTGTAGACTGACTGAAACCACTTTGCATCTATAGGTTGTACAGACTCTGGAGGACCACCACCAGGAAGTGCTATCTCTCTACAGGGACTATGGATTTGCTGGCCTGATTGCACAGGATTCTGAGTTTGCCCTCTGCAACGTACCTGCTTACTTCTCGTCACATGCACTCAAACTGAGCTGGAACGGCAAGAACTTGACCACACACCAGTATCTGCTGTCTGAGGCTGCTAGACAGCTCGGGCTAAAGACTCAGCATCTGCCCTGCTTCGCTGCTCTGCTGGGTAAGGAGTGGCGCCCTCTCACATATTGTACGTCTTACACATAAAATCAAACATGTACCCACATTATTCTTTGTTGTGCTCTCATTGAAACACACCCCTGCTTGAGTTGAATTTTTGCCTGTCGTACTCAGAGGACTTCATAGCAAGCATTTGAAAGACTTTCTCTTGCAGGAAATCATATTCTGCCTGATGAAGACCTGGCTGCCTTCCACTGGAGCCTCCTGGGACCAGAACACCCTCTAGCTTCTCTCAAGGTACCTTACCTTCTAAGTCCAAAGACCTCTGCAAACCACTTCTTGCATGAAGAAATATTTTCTCTAATGATGATTTAATGCTGTAATTTGTAACTATAAAGTAGGCCTGTCAAGATATCTCAATGTAAGTCAACCAAATATACTCATCATAACCTTTGCGCTGTTGCTGTCTCAGGTGCGAGCTCATCAGTTAGTGCTGCCGCCCTGTGAGGTGGTTATCAAGGCCGTGTCAGAGTATGTCTCCTCCATTAAAGACCTTGGAAACCTCGACGCCATTGCCAGAGATGTCTTCAAACAATCACAGGTACGTTGAGTTCACTTGGGATTAAAACTTCTACAAAAAGACTGGTCATGTGATTTACTTGATTCCAGGTTAAGTAATCGCACGAAGAAGAAATATATTGCATTGGCTCAAAATTCATTAGGTGATGCTATTTACCAGACATGCAATAAAAAAACATGAAAGAAAGGTTGTTGATTGATACCACACCGTACCAAAGACAACAAAAGGGGTTTAATTCATGTGCTGGACGGATGGACTGAATGATCTGCTCCGCCTCACTCAACACAGTAGATAAAGTATAAAAAAACTCAGCAGGCCTCTACATCCCTCAGCTGGGCATGAAAACATGTTCACAGTAGGTCATTTAGCCAATAAAATACTGTTATCTCCCTCACAGTCTCGTATGGAGGACAAGGTGGAGCGATTCAAGAAAGCTGTGGAGTATTTCTCAGCTGCCTCCAAACCACGATCGCCCAACATCGGTCCCTCCTCGTTCATTCGTGAGTAGTAAAAAGTTAATCTTCTCTTGTTTTGGAGTACTTAACATGTATTTATGAAAAAGTAAATCTCTCTTTTCCTTGTTTCCATGCTCAGTACCTGGGTTTGGACCCACGCCATTTGGGGGACCACCTGGCCACATGGGACCGATGCAGCCTGGAAAGAATCAGGTTTGCTTGGTAATCCTCTCCACCTGTTGTGTGTGTGTGTGTACGCATGTTATAAATGTTTTTCGATGTTAATAATAATTATTAGACTTTAATAATCAGACGCGTTCCCGTGAGCACGAGGACGAAAACGAGGCAAAAGCACATGTGGTTCAGCCAGCAGTTGCGCCAGCCAAGCGCATCTTAAGACAACACAGCTGTCAACTTCGTTCATTGCTGCTGTCATTGAGCTACCGACTGGCTAAACATGGTGCCTGCATTACAGATCAACAAATAGACCATGCTGGCTAGTTCTGGACACAGGCTACACATCGAGATGTTCAAACCAAGACCTTCAGTGATATATTCTTAAAGTTTAGACCTACATTTATTACATTTTCAAGCTTTTCCAGCACCATATGGTTTTGGTAAATTATACTCAAATCGATTAGGCACTCTCCGATTTATTTTATTTCTTTATCTAAGAAGGTAACTATTGAGTCAGATTTTTACAATTGCAAATAGAATTTCAAGCAATTTTGTAACACAATGATATAATACTGTTACCCTAAAAATCTAAAATAATACCGTGATATACATTTTAGGTCTTATCGCCCATCCTTAGTGTGTGAGTGTGTGTGTTTCCGTCTGTGTCTGACCTACCAGAATCCCCATGAAGAAGAGTAGATTAAGTTTTTCCTCTTTGATATTCCTTTGTGGTATGTGCTCATTTGAGGAAAACTGGCAAAGTGAGGAGGCTGCAACCCTTTCCATCCCGAAACCTCCTTCAGTGCATGATTAGATGCTTGTACTTCAATCCGACATAAAAAGGACAAATATTAGTTCCTATCCCTTAGACATTGCTTCCCTTCCCCGCCCCCTCCCAGCATAATTTCTTCTTCTCCAATCCATGTTCTTGTCCTTGATTCCTCTCCTTCCCATCAGTTCCCTCCTCCCCAGGTTCCGGGGTTAAAGCCACCTTATCCAAATGCTCCATACGGACCTGGCTCCAACCCTCTGTTCCAGAACCCACCACCACCACCACCCCAAGACTGCAATGATTCAATGACAAACAAGATGGGCTTCACTGACTGGTCAGCACCATATGATTCCACTCAGGGGGGAAATCGTTTACCTAATCATCACACTGGCACTCAGTCCGGTCCCTCTCCATCTCCTTCCTCGTCATCGGATGGAGATGAACCCAACGACAACAATGCAAAGTAAGACATGGAACAACTAAAGTTGTTAGAATATTCTGATCTGACAAACTGATAGCAAAACTTAGACGTGCAGTGATAGAATACTATATGAAACGTGGATCCGAACCCATCGTGTCCCCGGTCAGGTCTTGGGCCTACACAGAATTCTCATTGGTCTCATTGGAAAAGCGCGTCCCCTCATATTTGTCGGCTTCAGCGCTTGCTGATTGTGCACCTCACTTAATGTTTCCTAAATGAGTTTCACCTCGTTGGGCATGCTCTGGCTGCTCCTCTCCCTGCTGTCAGACACATTAGCCACAGCAGTTCCCTCTGCGCTGTGTTCTGTCGGTGAGCACAAGCGATCCATTTGGTTAAAAACAGCCCGAATGATGAGTTCAGCAAACCTATTAAAATACACACTGACCACATCAACATCAGACAGTTGTTGTCTGACTGGCTTTTTGTCAACAGGCTTTAGTTGTAAAGCGGCCTAGCTACAGTTTACAGATTAAAGGATTACAGCTCCTGAGAAGATGGACCGAGCGGCAGGGCTAATCATCGACGGGGGATACGCACAGGCTTTAGCAGTTTTTGTCTCTCCTCGTATTTGGTTGACCTATTAGTCTTGCAATAATCGGATTTAAAAGTCATAATTGGGACACCTTGGATTTGTTGGATGTGGTTTTGCTGATGGTTGTACAGTATAGCAGTTTGTCATTACTGAATCAAAGTGAGCATCAAACACGCGTACACATGATTGATGCCAGGCGAGGATGACTAAACAGCCCCCGTCTCTCTCAGCCATTTGACAGACAAACCCTCACGGTGGGAGGATCCTGCTGGAAGAGGAGGCATGGCATCTGGAGACGGTCCCCAGGGCAATGGGAGCGGGTCAAGCATTCCTTCACTGCTGTCTATGGCGACACGGAGTCACATGGACATAACCACACCCCCTCTGCCTCAGGTATGTCTGAGTGATAAAAAAAAACAGATTTTCAAACTGAATAAAAGAGAATAAATGCAGCAGATCTTTACAAAGAAGCTTTTTTTCCCAACTTTTGTTCCCTGTAGGTTAGTGCTGAGGTCCTTCGCGTAGCCGAGCACAGACACAGAAGAGGACTGATGTACCCCCAGATTTACCACATAGTGACCAAGGTAAACACAGCTGGAAGCTTTCTCACAGCTGGATGAAATCTGCATCTTACTAGTACTTCCATTATGTCTTTGTCATGATGTGGATTTGTCTCTGATTCAGCATTTACATTGTGTTGCAAGGTACTTAAATTATATTGCCTCGTTTAGCAAGAGTTATAAAGACATTGACGGTGATAGTAACCAAACCCCTCTCTCTTGTCCTCACCACCCCCATTAACCACCCCACCACAGGGAGAGATGAAAATGCCAGTGTGCATAGAGGATGAGTGTAACTCTGAGCTGCCTCCTGCCTCTCTGCTGTTCCGTGCTGCCAGACAATATGCCTATGGTGTCCTCTTCAGTCTGGCTGAAACACACCGCCGCCTGGAGAGGCTTGCCCTCCGGAAAAGGGCTCCCTTGGAAGGTAGGTGCTGCAATTGAGAGTAGATGAATGAAAACAATATCTGAATACTCTGAGTTGTGTCAAGAACAACTCAACTTTTGAACCCAGTAGCTCATCATTTCTGAGATAACAGATTTTGAGATGAGATGAGACCTTTCCATTTGACTAGTGCTGATTCCTTTCCTGTTATTTCTCTGTTTCCTTTACCAATGAGGAAGTGGGATTCTTGTAGGTCTTCATCTGCTGACTTGTCAGAATACCGGCTGAAGACGATGCCACTTGTAATACTATCTGATTTCGGTTTTCAACTTTTAATATTACTCTTTTGCGTGTCATAAGTTGCTGGGCGCTGGTATATTTATTTAACCAATGCAGCTTTAATGTCCGTAATACAAACCTGCAGTTCTGGCAGTGACAATACACATGCAATACGTACACGTCATCTAGAGATGTATCCATACGCTATGTTCCACATAGATTGTTCCCACGATTCACCCAAAGGCTTTAACCCGACTGATGTCGATGCATGTGTAAATCTTATCATCCCTTCAGTTCATTTACAGTGCAGCAGTTGCATCAGATGTTTTAAAGCTACACACATGGTGCACACACATACACAAACAACCTCTTCTCTGGTTCACAGTTCCTCCGGTGATCGTCAAAGAGTGGAGCAGCGGTAAATCCAAGTCAGCTCTGACTCCTGAACTGGTCCCGGCCCTGTGTTTCCGGGAGTGGACCTGCCCAAACCTGCGACGGCTATGGTTGGGTAGGGCCAGCGAGGACCGCTCCAGGAGAACCAGGGCCTTCCTGGCTTGCCTACGCTCTGACTGCCCAGCCCTCCTCAACCCAGCACAGGTCCCACAACATCTGCTGCTCATGTGCTGCGTGCTCAGGTATGATGGCACACTACTGGCTGGCTCCGTAAAGTGTGTATGGGTTCTCCATTGACCTAATGTCAAGTCTGCTTGGCTGTATGTCGAGTTTGCTATATTACTATCTTCTGCATTAGAACAGGACAAATTGATGTTAGAATGTTCATAGGCCCTTTTCCGCCACAAACCTTTTAACTTGTCATGGTAGAAAAATTACACAAATTCCATATATCATTGGCAATGGCGCCATTCATTTCAATACCTAGTCAGTTATGACAGTGTGACGGGGAACCTGCATGTCCAATACGACCTGGCAGATCTATTTAACATCGCAAAAACATGAAGTTCTCTTTGTTTACATGGATGTTGGCAGAGGTCCGCACTCACTGACTGCACCTCTGATTCTGACCTGCTCTACTTTCTTCTTCGTGATATGAACAAATCAAATGTTCCACTGATTATCGCAGCTTTATTTCTATGGGCCTTCATCACAGAGGACCTGTTGATATGTATCGAGTAGGAATCCTTTTTTAGATTTGACACTTAGCTGGTGTTTATTTCAAACCCAGACTGGAACAACATGCTAGCCTGGTAGCTCTTCTACTGCATGTAGAGTGTTAATCTAATGTTGTGTGAATAGATTGGATAGATGCTTATTGAAGAGGTCAGTTGTTTGTATTTTCCTCTCAGCAAACTGTATACATTGATGCACCGTGGGTTACCTTTGTTTTGCTTCCCCCTCAGGTATATGATGCAGTGGCCTGGAGGAAGGATCCTGCAAAGACACGAGCTGGACGCCTTCCTTGCCCAGGCTGTTTCCAACCAGCTCTATGAACCCGACCAGTTACAGGAGCTGAAGGTGAGACACCACTTTAATTGTTTGTTTTTGTGCTCCTGATCAAGTCCCTTTGGTGCAACTGACTTTTGAGTAGCAAAAATGTTCTCTTAATCAGTCCTGCAGCTTCTGGATATGTTGATGTCATTAATTGCATGTTTTCAAATGTATCTCCCCTGATAGAAGATAGACAACATGTCATGTATAGATGACATTTAGTTTAGTTTCAGTCTTTCCAATCTTTTCTACTACCTATGTCTGCCAACAATGTAGAGGTGCTGTAATTGTTCATTTGTGTGGCTGTCAGGTGGAGAAGGTGGATGCCCGTGGCGTGCAGCTGGCTTCTCTCTTCATGGCCGGTGTTGACACAGCGCTGTTCATCAATGATGTGTGTGGCCAGCCACTGCCATGGGAACACTGCTGTCCCTGGGGCTTCTTTGACGGCAAACTGTTCCAGAGCAAACTTGCCCGGGCGGCCCGTGACCGTGCAGCCCTGCTGGACATGTGTGAGGGGCAGGTACGGACTTCAGTGGGCCTTCGTGGCAAGAACAGAGTTATAAGATGATGTTATGCTTAGTGATGATAATAAAAGACTGTGTGTACATCGTCTTTTCACTTGGGTTGGGATAGTGAGCTAAAAAGTGTATCACAATAATTGTTTCACACGCTCCATTGTAACAGACTGCTTTTTGCTATGCAGGAGGAGCTGGTGTCCAAGGTGGAGAAGATGCGCCAGGCGATTCTGGAGGGCATCAATCTGTCCCGCCCTCCTCCTCCTCCCCCTCCTCTTCCACCTCCTGCCTTCTTACCACCTGCCATGATGCCCCCTTTCTACCCCATGCCTCCCCTCTACCCACCTCGCCCCATGGGCGGCATGCCTCCTCCTCATCACCCGCATCATCCCCACCACCCTGCCCAACACAGACCCAGAGCCTTCCCAGGTACAGAGATGCTCTCTTTTCTTTTTCTCCATCTTTCATACATAAACATTTTGACTCTTAGATTTCAGTAGTAGGGGTGTCAGGCTGAAGACATTTTTTCCATTATTGAATAATACGAATCACAGCGTGTTGCTGCGGCTCACCGAGAGGAAGTCCGTCCTCCATAGCTGCCCAGGGTGAAGCTTTGTCTCTCCTCGGTCATCCAATAACGACTACAGTTAACCCTTCTGTACCAGTACAGGACTTAGTGAGCCGTCAATTAACCTTATTAGTTCCATAAGAAGCTATTAAGGAAACTCTTCCACGTTGTAGGGTAATAAACGATAAGGCCTTTCACATTAATAACTGCTGTAAGGAGAGTTGAGGAAGGAAGAAACCTTTAGTTTTGTCCCTCAAAGTCTTGATAAAATGCTTGATATTTACTAACTCTGATTTTAAGTACTCATCTGATAAGATAAATGGGTTTATTTCTATTTAAATAAACGTCAGTTAAGGCAATGACCAAGTTATGTAATAGATGTGTATTCGGTGGATGCTTGAACACTGTGAAACACTGGAAACACCAAAAACTGTGGCGACTCTCAACAGTATGTCTCAGTGATCTGTTCTTATCTCTCCTCAGGCCTTCAGTCCATCCCCCCTCAGGGGGGGAAACTGGAGATAGCTGGCATGGTTGTTGGCCAGTGGGCTGGGAACAAACCAATTCGGGGAAGAGGGGGGTTCAACATGCAGGTGGTGTCAGTTGGAGCCGGGAAAGGGTGAGTCCGATGATTTTTTTTAAGAACTATCAGCTAACATTGTCTGTAAATCCATACGAAATACCTGGGAAGGCGTTGTTAACCATAGTGAGGGCAATAATATGAATTATTACTTGAGTGAAAATTAATCCATTTCTTCAGTGACAGACGGGCTTTGTTAATTACTACTAGAGTCAATAAGCTCAGACAGAATAATTCCAGTGTAAGTGTGAGACCAAAACGTTGCAGAGCAAAATTGCTGCGTCATTGCAGTTATTTGAATTCCAAAAGGTAAATACTACAACAAGCGAGAGGCTTTAGATTGCTTGCCAACATGCGGATCCCAACAAAGAACGTTTGAGAACACAGAGACACCCTCTTTTCAGCACATTTTTTATAATTCTTACCGGGAAAATATCCATTTCAAACATTCTCAGGCACAACAGCGAAGTTTTTAAAGGTGAGAATGTGATGGAGGATTTGCTTGTTAAGTCCCTGCATGGGTTCACTTCACCTCGAATAACTAAGTCTGTCTTATAATCTGCTGTGGTCGAGCCCTACTAACATTTATATTGATACGGATTTTAAGCTAAATGTCAACATCCACCTGTTTGTTCACCACAGGAGAGGTAAAGAGATTCCAGCAAAACTAAGGGGAGGGAAGAAGGCAACTGCCAACAGAACACAGGTACGACCAGAGCAAACTTTTACTCAAAGCTATAAGTCACACTCCATTGTGCTTCTCATACCTCCTGTGATTCTGTTCAATCCTCTGACTCTCCTCTCCCAGACGTCATCGCCCCCCCCATCCAGCAGTCCCCCAAAGCCTTCAGAGGAGGCAGGCTCCATGCCAGAGGTTGCGACTCAGCAGCTGAATGGCAGCTCAGCAGCATCCGCCATCGGCCAGCCCCTGGAGCTGGCCCCCCTGGCCCAGCCAATCCCGTGTGCCTTAGCCAGCAGAGACAACCAATCAGATGGGGTGGAGGTGGAGGCCCCCTGTTGCCTTGACGACTGCCCGTCAGACGGAGCGCTACAAAAGGAGGAGTGATGGCATCCTTGCCGGGATGCGCTGCTCTGAGAGAGTTATCTGTGTTTGACTGCCTTTCCCTGTTTTGTAGCCCTGCCTGCTAGCTGTGCACATTATCACATGGAGCAGGTAGAGACACGAGTTTTGGCCTTGTCGTCTCTCCTGCTACATGCGATAAGCGAAAGCAGTTAGCTGTAAAACCAGTTAACTCCCATTTTAGTTTTCTCATGTGGTTTTACATTATTTTACAATGAAAGGTTTTCTCCACGAGTCTGTAAGCGCCCAACCCTCAAAAATCCTATTTGCCTTCCTCCCGCACTCAGAGTAAAATAAGCTTAAAGCTCCACCCCCCCCACCACCCCTCACTTTAATGAGCCCCCTCTTAAGTATGGGTACCTGTACAGTTGGACTTTCTTATTTTGTGTTTTAAATGGTCCCATTGTTTGAATTTCTGCACACAGATGTTAAGCCCGCGGTTACGGTGACAGATTGGATGTGGTTTCCTGGTTACAGCATCTAGGCCTGGTCGCCATGCTTGTTAGTTGTGTGTTGATGCGTTTCGTTGCCATAGCCATCTCGTGTAAGGTTTGTCTTACAGGTGCTCAGAGAGGCATTCAGAGTTTGACTCTGGATATGTGGGAAAGATTGAAATGGAACAAATCGATGTACCAGTTTTCTGTACAGTGACCCTTGTTCCCCCTGCTCTGCAGGCTAGCCGCACTGCTAAACACACATTGTTAGCATACTCGCTAGCAAGTAACCCTTTACAAATCGATTGGTTATATATTACTGGAGCACTTCTGCACCACCATGATATTAGCGTGCTATCTTAACCTATGTAGCATGGCCTAGAGCTTAGCTGTGCTCAGAGACCCCATGAATTTATGCACCTTAAGCCCTAAAGTATGCAAAATTTATCCCCGCTCCTCCAAAAGAAAGTTAATTATATTATCTTCCCATCCCCCTTCTCCCTTTCTCCCAAAGCTTTGATTGTACTATCCCAACAAAAGCACTTAATGTTGTATTTAAATGTAAAGAAATTAGAGCAAGCCCCGAATACAGTTGAATTGACAGTGTGTAAGGGGTGTCCCCTGCGCCTGAGTAAATAATTATGACATGTAGAACTACATCTAAAAGTAGAGATCTATTTGAGAGACGTCAGAATGTGAACAGAGTGGTTTCGGACAAGGAGGCACTTTGTTTTAAAAAATGTGTTAAACCACACTGGACAGTCCTCTACTAGGTGATAGAGAAATGAAAAACTCTGAGGCACCTTCTGGAGTTAAGGCCAAAAAGAAAAGAAAAATGCTTCCCAGCAAGTGATGGAAAGGAATTGTGGAGGTCCAGGTAACTGCTGCCAGGCAGAGCTCCCTGCAGACGACCTCACACGTTCACTAAAGACCTTTGCTATGAGATAAAAGGACTCCTGATCCTTCATGTTTAGGATTTCTGTGAATCATCTTTGATTACAGAAAAGTTATTTCCAAAGTGTATTTTAAGAAGGCTTGCCGCCAGTGGCAGCCAGTGATATAAAAGGGGGCGTGGCTGCTACGCCTCAAAGATCCCTCCACCCTTGAGTGGTGATTAACACACCGTCGTCATGATGATAGACCAACACTGAGAGCTGCTGCCCTGCAGCGCTCCGGTGTGTCACTTTAGACCAGCAGACTGCACTTCCCTGCCCCTAAGGACCTCAGCCAGACATGGCAGAGGCATTATGGGTTGGAACACATCACATGACCGGGGAGAGGGAGACCCCACAGCGGACCTGAGTGTGCCGCTCACAATCCGAGACTTCTATGATACTGAAATGTTTTATTAGAGCACTTATGTTTGTATAGAATGAGATGTCCCCAACAGTACGTTTCACTTGACAATGGAAATACAAGTGTGTACTTCTTATCAGATTCTAATCAAACGACTGCACAATTCCAAGCAGTAGACCGACAGCCTGAGAGATGCTGGCCATGATCGTTGTAATCTCTATAGACTTACTGAGAGGTTGAAATGATCTCATTACATTAATATAACAAAAAGGCAAGTCAACAAGAAGCACCTTATTTTCTTACTAAGTTGATGACTTGTGCTCTTTCATGTGCCACAAAATTGACATGGAAAAAGCTCTTATGAAATGCCGTTTTGAAGGAAAACACCCTGACTATATGTAAGTGTTTATGTAGTCGCGTCAGACATCCCCTCTTATGAACTCAACCATTTCAGTGAAACGCTGATAGTTGACCCAGCGATGATGAGTGTAGGCATACGCTCATCACAAGGCTGGGCTGCGCCGCCGTCTCTTACACCAACACCAAATGAAATCAGAGGTTTGGACTTCTTAGCCGTTATTGGTAGGATATGATACCGAGTGCTGTAGGTGTTAGTAGGTTAAGAGTAGGTGTCAGCGTCAGGCTTAACAAAGGACTGTAATACTCAAGACACCAAGACTAGGCTAGAGAATATAGCTCCACTGGCCGAAATACTAAGTCTAGAATTACTAGGAGTCATATACTTAACTGCTTTCAACTTTTGACATTAGTACAAATATGTGTATTGCTACAGTACATTGTTAGAAGAAGGCTTTTCTGCGGCGAGCCAGAGTGTGATCTGGTATACGATGCCCTTTTTTTCGATTTGCTCGCCAATTACAACACAAAAAGCACACTCGCACACAAAACACACTGACGACACAGCACACACATGCTCGACAGACAGGTATTCAGTTGCGTTTGTTACCAGCAGCGTTCTCTCTGCTTTTGTGCTGAAGTGATTTTGTGCAGTTTCAGTTCCCAGTGGAGTGGTTGTCAGTTCATCAGAGATCATTTGGTAACACATTCTACTGACTGTAAAATCCCACATTCAAAGTCTGCCCGGACAGACTTAAACATCACATGCACACAACACATGGACACAGACACACATGGATACAGATGTTATACCCTGAGTTACACAGTAGCTAGTATGGAAAAAAAAACAATACAACAACACAATACATGATGTAGTGTCCCTATTTTGTCCTTGTCTGTTTTTTAGTTTGATAGATATTTGATCAGTGATTTTATGCTTGTTATCCCAACCCCCCCTCCTCTTGCTATGACCTTTCTCTCTCACCTCCCTTCCTCTTCCCACACACTCTTCTTTTCTGTCCAATCTTCCTCCATATAGACTACATGCATCCACACACACTCACACACTGATTCTCCTACAAGCATCACAAACAAATCCACGCAAGATATTTTACACTGGTTGAACCTCTCCTGTATTTCAGTTTTCTCTTTCACTCCTACCAACCACCCCCCAACTCCACCACCCCCCCTCTCCCTTAGCCCTAGGACCGTTTCTATTGGCCGTTTTTCTCTTTGGGCTGCCCCGCCCCTTAATCAACCCAACTAACAGTAAAGGTTATATTAACGTTAATAATCAGTTTCTGTATGTATCTAGCCAGAGTCTGGAAAAAATCAGAAAAAAACAAAGCTGTTTTATTCAATTGTGCAAATGTGTTTTTCTTACTATTTTTAATGTTATTACATCTTCTAATCTAATCCTTCTACCATTGCTTCAGTTAGTACTGAAATACGCTTAGCCAACCTAGAGATTTGAACTGTAATGATTGCAATTTTCCTTACCTGTATTTTATATGGCATCTTTAGACCACTTCACCTTTCATGTGCGTAAGTAAATATTGCCCGTTACGAATTGAGAATCGTTGTCTGCACTATGTTTGATTTTCATAATATCCCTGATAACAATTTTTCGTGGTCGACTCGATATCAATCTAAGCTGAACTCTGCGCCCTTGCACAAAGCAGCAAAACATCTCTTGTGAACACCTGAGAACCAAAGTACACCTAGCATCCCTTTCCACCCTTATAAAGCCCCCTTATTCCCCCTGACCCCGACATTGACGGTTTGCCCCGAGTAACACGTTTCTTGATGAGTATGATTATATATATATATATATATATAATGACATTACAGCACGTGTGATTTATCTGAATAGTCTGTGAGGTAATGGTGTATTTACACTGTGGTTGTCGTGGAGACGCAGACAGACAGGGAAGAAGGAAGGAAGTGTGTTTGTGAACAGTGAGTGAGTGAGCGGAGAAGGCAAGAGCTGTGAAGCATGCGTCCTAGAGCGGGAGTTAGTTTGTGCAGGCATTGTGGGTAAATTCTCCGCTCCTGTTGCTCATTTGCACTCAATTGTAAGTTTCTCATTGACTGAATAGCGGCGGTGTGAACTAC
>CAAKHC010011269.1:26768-39122 GCA_901007825.1 Macroramphosus scolopax
CTACTGCACATGCTCACATCAGATCTACACTAATACACAGGCAGGAATGACACTAGACAAATATGCTGTCAATCACTGGGATCTTAGTGCCCTCTTATGCTTTTTTCTTACACACTTCTGTTGCGCTCTCTCAAACTTGCCTGTAATTCCCGAGATTCAATGAGTCTTCACCAAAGTGGGCATTGAGGCTGTTGAACATGGCTGGATTTTCCTCTTAACACAAAAGAAAGATTGGTTGCCTTGCAATTGAACTGAAAGTAAGACTTAAGGGCTGAGAAGTAAAGAAAAAGTTGAATTTTTTTATATTTCTTCAAGCAGAAATACCTGAAAGTTTTCTTGTCTTATTTAGTTATAAGCATAATAGCTGAATAGAATAGTCATTTTCGAGGCATCACGTTAAACTTTTGGAAGTTGTGATGGGCATTTTTTTACTATTTTGACATTTTGTAGATCAAACGAGGAATGCATAAAAAAGCATCAGATCGATTATGAAAATAATTGTTAGTTGCAGCCCTAAAAGACTTGTTTTCTTTTCCACAAACCCAAGATTCTTTTGAAAACCATGGATATGGGTTTTGTATTGGTCGCTACCTCGGAAAAGTGCAACATCAAAGCTGACGTGTTGCAAGGAAAATCCACCGTCTTAGTGACTGACGGACCGATATCGGGTGGATAAAAGCACCCTGCCTCACTGCCTACACGACTGGGAGCATCTCTGAAGAGCTTGACAATGTAAGAGAACCTAAAGTCCCAGAAAAGAAATGTGCTATGTAGTGTAGTAGACGTTAAACAGTATTAATGTCTGTCATACAGAGTGTTGGAAAGAATCATTAGTTGTGTTGTATCTGTTCTGATTCATTTGCAGGATTCTCACAGCATTTTGTCCAGTTAATTAGGGTCCCTATTCTGTCTGTCTCTCTCTACACTGCCACTCCCCCCCTCAACAGCCCCCCCAAGCTCCAGTAAAACCCCCTCTTCTTTGACTGAGTCCTGCTATGGTGCTCCAATTGATCATTGCGGGCCGTTTCATGTCACGTTGGCCAAACATGCCTTCAACAACATGTATACCAATTCATGGACAGAAGTTTTCCAGGCCACCCAAAAACTACCTGTGCAGCGAAAAGGGTTAAAAATCATCCATAATATTATTGTTATAGAAATATTATCATCATCATTATTGCTGTTATAGTTATGGTTGGTATAATTTGTCATCATTGTTAGCATTATGGAAGCACCAGACTGTTTGTGGAATGAGAAAAAGAAAGCTTTTTTTTTTAATTTGTCTGGCTGTTGGTGGTCTGATCTCACAAGAGGGAGGGGAGGAATGGTTCAGAAAGAGACAAAGATGGCAGTCATGTTTGTACTGGTTGGGAAATGACTTACAGTGCTGAAATAAAATTTATTCTTTTAGTAAAAAAAAGTATTTCCGGTGTCCAGTGTCGTTATTTTTCATTTACGTTTGTGAATAAACCATTTTGGGATATTTTTTGCAGTGTACTGGAGCATCAGCTCTCTTTAAAAACTGCATAAGTAAATGCATAGTTTCTTCGTAACAGAGTGTCAAGTGAAAGTTCATCACAGAATGGACTTGAGTCAAGTCGTTAAGTTGAATCTCCAGTATATTTGACAAGCATGAGTACAGTTTACTTGGATTTGTTATGTCCAACTACACCTCCTGCTGGCCATGTAGTGGCGGTGCTGGCCAAGCTTTTACCAAATCTCTAGTTCATATCCCGGTGGGTCCTCAAATCTTCTGGCCGGCTCATGGACTGGAGACATATTTAAACGTTTAAATAAAATGAGGTGATACCAGGCCAGCTGGGTGTGCAGCGTGTTGCAATTTAGAGATTATAAATGCAGTTTGCAATTATAGCTGACATTGAAGTAACAGGAAATAAGGAAATGGTAAAGTAGCACTGTTTCACAGTTTCCGCCTTTGTGAACATCATATTCATATCTTTATATTTACTTATTCTCTTAAAATATAAATTTGGAGGAGGGTGATTTATGCTATGCAATAGTACTTTGTATTCCAGTGCACCAGTATGATGCAAATGTGGTGAAGTAGAAAGTACAGTTACTTCATGTAATTGCATAAAAATAAAGTAAAGATATTAAAAACGAATACTTAAGTAAAGTATGCACGTAATTTTACACAGTTAATATTCACCACTGATTATAACTGCTGGAGTTCCTTGCTGAGACAAACAGGCAGGCTGCGTATGAAGTCTCGTTCCAATGACACGGAAGTCTCGAGATATTTCTGCCAGCGTTCAGCCAGCAACCACAAACCCGCTCCACCAGGAAAGATGGCGAAGAAGAGAAGCGGACCACCTGGGCTACGTGAAGGCTTGAGGTAAACCCCGCTTCGTTGCTTTGTCATTAAGAGGACGACGAGTGAAAGAAACCTCCACCGTTACAGATACAGACAGCTGCGGGTACGCGAGCATTAGCGGAGCGACGGATGTGGCAGCAGTCGGACTGAGAGGTCGAGAACCGCCAATTCCGGCTAGCTGTCAGCTAGCTTGTTAACACTCTTGGCTAGCAGGCTTGCAAGGCATGCAGCCGGTCCTTTAGAGATAATCAACCACCTTGCATGAATAGGAGACAGCCCTTATTCTTATTCACATTATACACGCACGCCCGCAAAGGATTACTTAACTAAACCAACAGCTAACTAGCTTGGAAGGCTGAGATGGTGGTCATGTTAGCCTGTTAGCATCACCTGAGTTAGGATCAGTGGAAAACGTTAATGTTAACTGCTGGGAAGTTTAAAATGCGTCGCGGGTGAGATTGAATGTCCTTCCCTTTACGGCAACGTTACATTTATTCCATTCCATTCCATTTGTTCAAAATAATAGAATATATAAATACAATTTTAATAATCCCTGTTTTCAAATGTGTACATTTTTATTGTCAAAAAGGTCTTTATTTATTTGTTGTTAAATACTACATAGTACAGATTCCATGCATGTTTCAATGTACCTGAGTATAATGGCAATCTATCATCCATTCACTCGTTTTTTTGTCCCCAAGGTTGTATGGCTCTGAAACCCTCCTTAAGGACAGGAAACCTCTGCAGGAGTAGCAGGATTTTCCTGAGGCTGGTCACCTCTTTTCCTGTCCTCCTGCTACAGATATTTCAGTAGAAACCTCACACCAGGACAACACAGAGAAGTGGGAAATTGATGCTGATTAAGACTCCAGAGAATAAGATGGGGCTGTGGGATGAGGTAGTAGTTTGTATAGTTTTAGGATCACACCAGATCTGGGAGATAACTATACAGCCTACTGTCTTTCTCACGGTAACCAAACCATCCCCAACAGTACAGGAGGCTGCCCGTGTAGCCACATCTTGGGTTCAGTTGCCAAGGTGACTGAAGCCTCTGTTGCCATTGGTGACAGTGCTTGAAAATGACATCAAGTGCTTCATTGTTGTATTCTGTCCTGATCCGTCCCTGGTTGATCACAAGTTGGACACCAGCTAGATGATAACACCTGCCTCATTAGTGAGTAGATGGAGAAGCATTGAGGTCATCCACTCATTTTCAATGAGGGCGAAGGTACAAATTAAATCAGAGAGTAAATACCACAATAAAAGAGAAAACAGAACATCTAATAACAGTAACATTCAAGAGCATTTTGTAATTATGGTTTTAAATGGACCTGTGGCTACAATTGTATGAACTTGTAATGTGTGTTCACACAATAGTGATCATCAATCATATCATCTGCATGCATCCGAGTTTCTAATGTGTGCTGTAGAAGCACACATTAGAAACTCGGATGCATGCAGATGATATGATTTTGTGTTGTTCCTGTTAAAATGGCAGCTCTGTTTTTAGAAACTTGCCCTCCTACATGGACAGTAAATCTACAGGAAATGTCCTGACGTCATGGTCGTTCGAGTGCCAGCAGTGTTTGTAGCTGTGCTGTAGTGAGGTAGTAAGTTGTGTTGTTGTGGGGTGTGGGATATTTCAACCCCTATTTTGGAGATACAACCATACAACTTACTGCCTTCCACAATGTGGCAGCTTAATGCGCTGTGTTCCAGCTTCATCATTTCCCTTTCAACTGTCGTTCCTGGAGGTTTGAGTGGACCGTTAACAGTGTTTTTTCAATCTTTTGTTGAATTAAAGAAAAAACATTGTTTCTAGCTTTCAAATGTGAATATTTACGACTGTTGTTAGGTTATTCGTCATATACTGTTATCGCTGTAAATGCCTGCTGATAAATGAAGTACATGAATGCTAACCGTGCGCTGTAACATTTTAAAGTTTGTCCTCGAGACTAATTTTATATAATGTCTCTTCCAGAACATTGCAACATCTTCATTGCAATTATTTTAAAAGAAAATTAAAGTAATCGCATAATAAATGTTAATGCTCTTATGGGTTATTTAGAAAATATTTGGAGATATATAACGATTAAACTTAAACTTATGTAATGTTAATAGGAGATCCTGTCTGTGTATATGTTTGTCTGATCCTCAATCTGCCTAATTTAAAGAGGAAGCGGAGATACTCGCATTACTAAATAGTTATGCACCGTTATCCGTAGGTCATTAGTTTGGAGAACATTTCTTGGTCCGAATGGGAGGAGCACGAGAGTCAAATACCCTGAAGCCCTGTGAAACTGTTTATCTGATCAAATTTGAATATCTTTTTATGACTTGTGTGTATGTGAGAATAAAAGTGTCCATTGTATCTGTTTTTTTTCCTTGTTAACTCCTGATATCTCTGCTCAACATCAGTTTCAAAAGTCCTAGACTGTTGGTAGGACATCTAGATTCCTGATACAAAATGTTTGAGCAAAATCTATCAATGTGCCAAACTGTAGGTTATTTGTTGTCAAACTTGTTTAAAAAAAAAAACAGTTTTAGGGTTCATGTGTAATGTTAAACCCGTAAATGTGTCTGGTTCCGTGAAGTAGTCCCCGTTCGTCCTAAACTGACCTCGTTGAGCTGCGGGACTGCGGTGATTGGTTGATATCCCTCCCTGACCCGTGTTCTGAGAGGCGTTCCTTAAACCGCTCCCCTATTGGCCATCCGAAGAGGGGGCGAGGTTGGTGTGTATTTCCGCTCTGTACCATTAAATGAAGGGCTGCTGTGATTGGTCAGTATCCGTCATTGATGAGTGGGGCGTTTCCTCAAGCGGTCCTCCATTGGTTAATCAGTGCAGTGGGTGGAACCCGGGTGCGTGTCAACCGTCCATGCTGTCACCACAGAAGGAAAAATAACAGAGCTCTCACACTGACATTATGACTGCCACAATGTAGAAGTGTACTGTGATTTTACAGTACACGCGCCTCAACATGTGACGTTCCACCAAAAGAAACAACAACAGATTTTCAGGATTTGTTCCAATTCTCAAACGAAGCAGAAATTAGACTTTCACACCCCTTCTGTCTTTGAGAGGTTATTAAAACCAGCCGACTACATATGTGGACAATTACTAATTACATCAACAGGTTATGTTACCTAATGTGGATATATGTATTTTACTTATATTTTAACAGCTACAGTTAAATTATGTCCACGTCTCTTGAAATGTTTTAAATAGTTTTAACCTTAACAGAAATGTCCGGGAACAGTTTGGTTCAGTGAGTACTGTATCCAGTAGACGATCTTTGTCATCACGGCTTTCCCTGAACCAACATGGCGAACATTCGGTGTGTCAAGGTGAGAAAAAGAAAACATTAAACCGTTTTTCGCTGTACGACGCATCTCTTGCTTTATTTAGTTCAATAGGGCAGGTGTGTAGGACTTGCTATCAGATGGTGTTGTGTTAAATCTGTCTTCTCGCGCTAGTTTTCCTTCGTTGTCAAGAAGTTTCATTGTGTAGCTTACATGATGCGAACCGATTAGCTGTGTTTGCTAACCTGACCTCTCAATTAGACTCGAGTTTACACTCTCTAAAGGGTTGATCCATAAAAAAAAGCATTGATTTATCTCATACATTTATATGTATTCGTGTAGCCAGATTTAGTTTAATTCGCTTAAGTCAGTGAAATGTATATAAGCTGTCTTAAACGACTTATAATATTAAAGGAGAGTATTTTAGCTCTACTTGGTGTGGATGATCCTCTCAGATCAGCAAGCCGGATCCTGTGATAGCAGCTGAAATTATTTTGTAAACATACGGGGCTTTTATTAACCGGATTTAATTAACAGCGTTAGTCAGAGTTAATGTCTTAGTTTATATTTGGTCTATAAGTTGTATAATGATGTAAAACAATGAACATCCACATTTCCTTCTGCGCTCTGTGATACCAGGAGATGTCTTTGTCACAAAACCTGAGAAAAGAGAAAAAAGAATTTTAAAAATTGCTGAAACGGTAAATAGATGATCAGATGAGTTGCAGACATATGTAAGGTACTAGATCCTTTATACAGGGCATTAGATAACTCTTTTCATAAGTCGTCGTAGTGCTAGCAGTCTGAAATGTAGCTGTGAAGTCAAGTATGAATTAATCAGAGCAGTTTTGTTTCTCTCTTAACCCATCTTTCTCAGTGACCCTTCATGTTCTTCTATATGTTTTGTTTTTTGTACCCCCGTCCTCCCCCGACGTCCGTCCTTCCTTGTGTGTGCCTGTTGAGCAGGGTATGGTGGGCCTGGTGACAGGCGGGGCATCCGGCTTGGGCCGGGCCACTGTGGAGCGTCTGGTGCAGAACGGAGCATCTGCTGTGATCTTGGACCTGCCCTCCTCTGATGGACCAGCTCTGGCGGCCAGTTTAGGAGAACGCTGCGCTTTCGCTCCTGCAGACGTGAGTCCAAGGTTCTTTTCCAACCTGGCATCTAACATCTCCAGTGACTTTTTGTGTTTGTATCTCACTCTCTGCCTCCTGTATGCAAATTATTAACACAGGAGTCATATCTGTGTGCAAAGACCAAATGCATTGTTTTTTTACCTGGAGTATTAACCAGTTTATTTACTACAAGCAGCACTGGAGAGCGCAGACCTTTGCCAACACTAGTGGCCCTTTTCCCAATGTCAAACTAATGAGACCCAAAATTCTATGACTTCTTCTGTAAAAATCGACCTCTGCATAATGTTGCTAACAGACAAGCAAACAAAACCTCCAACCTTCATGTATAGGTAACAAGTACTATACATGAAGGTTGCAGCTGTGACTGGAGGTGCCATCTACTCTAAGCCCAGTAGATGGCACTCACACATCATCCAGCTACTTTATGACTTAGACATGTTTAACCTGCAAGTTCGTCTCCAGGTGACATCAGAGGCAGACGTGCAGTCAGCAGTTTCCCTGGCCAGAGAGAAGTTTGGGAAGCTGGACCTGGCAGTAAATTGTGCCGGCATCGCTGTTGCTGTCAAAACCTATAACTTTAAGAAGGAGCTACCTCACAGCCTTGAGGACTTCCAGCGCGTCATCAATGTAAGATGGATGGACTGATTAACACCTTTACTGAAGCAAAGGAGACAGCAGATCACCAGACAATTTGTTTATGTTCTGCAGGTGAACATAGCAGGAACCTTTAATGTGATTCGCCTCGCTGCGGGCGCAATGGGGAAGAACGAGCCTGATGCGGACGGACACAGAGGATGCATCATTAACACCGCTAGTGTGGCAGCCTTCGATGGACAGGTCATTTACAATCCACAAAATCATTTGAAAATAAGTGGTATCTCTGTTTAGCCTCTTTTTGATGTGTTGATTTTTGCTGCAGGTCGGCCAAGCGGCATATTCAGCTTCTAAAGGTGGGATCGTTGGAATGACTCTTCCTATTGCAAGAGATCTGGCTCCCATGGGCATCAGGGTCATCACCATAGCGCCCGGTTAGTTTCTAAACCTAAACAATGGAACAATGTCCTTCCTAACCGTAATAGTGAAAGAGAAAGTTAGACACTGTGAACGTTCCCCTTCCATCCTCTGTTTTTCTGTACACGTTATCATTTCCTTTGGTTGTTTGGATTCTGGTCTATTTATAATCACTCACCATTGGGAGTGGCTCTGAAATTCCTGTAACTGCTACGTCAGCCGTGTTGACTTAAACTGGAGAATCTTCATATTCAGACAGGATTTACAGCTTGTGTTATCATAAATGGTTCCAGAGTTATTTAATGTTTTTTAAAACATGTCTAGCGGTTGTAGAGGAGTTATTAAGGATTGTTTTGTTAATGTTCAATCAGTGTTTGTTATAGGCAGGTTGGTCAAAGTTACTACAAGTAAAGTAATTTAATTCAGCTGTAATTAACCTGCTTTAACAAGTTTGGTCATTAACATAATTTTACTGGATGAAACAAGTCAGTTGGAGTTCAAATCATAAGATTAAACACTGGTTAAATGTTGGAAAGTGACTTTTTATTGATCTTCATCCAGGTCTGTTCTCCACTCCTCTCCTGGCTGGTCTACCAGAGAAGGTGCGCTCTTTCCTCGCCCGCCAGGTGCCCTTCCCCTCACGCCTGGGAGACCCCGCTGAGTTTGCCCACCTGGTGACGTCGCTGGCTGAGAACCCCATGATCAATGGAGAGGTCATTAGGCTGGACGGAGGCATCCGCATGCAGCCCTGAGACGGATGTGTGTGCGTGTGTGTGTGTGATGTATTCATGTTGTAGAAAGCTGCAAATATAAAACCTGCAATAGAACGTGAGAATGTGACAGATTGTAAAAATGAAGCTGAAAACAATTTTGTGAACTGATTGAGATTATAATAAACCTCAGATGACTTTTATTATCTGTCCAACTACTTTGTTTTTTGTTTACTTAAAGGAGAACATGTGGTATATTTCAACGTGGTGTATTTCCAACAAACGACTCAACTGATGGTGCTGTTTGTAGAAGCTGTCTGAACCCTTCACACTCAGTATTTCCTCCGTGTGTTCAGTGAATCCACCGCTGGGTTAATACAATAATCAGTCCTAAAAATAAGAAAGCACCACTAAGGACGTTAAAAATATGTGAAGAAAGTGATTAACTGTACAAAAGTAGATTTCTGAACCCCTAATCGCCCCTGATGGGATCACAAACAGGAAGTGAAAATTTCTCACTTTTATTTTAAATGTGTTCTGAACCTGAACCACAATCTTATCTATTTTATCTGATTTGGTGTTTAGTTGTATTTGTTGCTCATGAATGTCACTTTGGGGTTTATGTGAAGTTGCTACTCTGACATGGCAAAGTGCAGCTTAAGGACAAAGATCTGACCTTCACCTCGGCACGAGAAGGAACCAACAGCAAATCACTTGAAATACTTTTTAACGTCTGTTTCATTGTGTTTCATGAGCCTTGTCAGAAAAGAAAACACTTAATAAAAGCTGCTATAAGTCTTTCTAAGGTCCTGATTTATTCTGACCGGATCCCCACGACTCCTCAAAGATTCATTTCAGAGAAACTGACTGAGCTGGAAGAACAAACTTATTAAACAATAACTCACTAGTAACAGTTTAACTGAGAATGTTCCAGATTGTAAAAACGAAACTGAAACTAATTTTGTTATGAGATTATAATAAAACTCAGACTACTTTTACCATCTGTTGAATGAGTTTGCTTGACCAAATATACATTTCTCTTCAACATGCATGCAGGTTTTACTTTATTTTTTCTCATTTCATGAATTAAGGGAGTAAAAGTTAACACACCGACTCACAAGTGAAATTTGAACCACCTACTGTAAACACAGGACCAGAGACCCCTCCCAGCCCCTCAGTTGTGTATATAACCCTCTGAGTGGCTCTTGTCCAGCAGATACGCCACACAACATCTCTAATCAAACAAGCCACTTCATCCAGGTAAGAATTACATTTCTCCTCTTTAGGAATCAAGTTGTATTAAGAGACAAGACTTACTGACTCTACAATGTTTCATACCCGTACAAATACCATCATAACACCTCCAACATCCATCGTCATGGCAGGTCTCTGGTTGAGGTCTAGTTGGCTGAGGCACAAAAACAAAATAACGGTTAAAGAAAGAACATAGTTGGGGTTAAATTGTATACTTACTGACACAGACGGAGCTTCACTTCAGCGCGGGTCTGTAACGGTCCTTCAATTCCTGTTTTGGTGAAGTCGTTGACTCTGGCCCGCTCCGCTCCGCTCCGCTCCGCACACATCTGATGACAGATTGTTCTTTGTCACCTCCACTCAAGACTCTCCAGCGTTCATTGTTTGGATGTCCTGTTACCGACCCCGTCTGTCCCCCTTCGCCTGATTCCTTGTACACCACTTTGCTTGCTGTTTCTGACTAAGAGTAAAGACATTACGAACTGTTTCCTGTTGTTTTCCTGTTGTCCCGTGTGTTGTATCTGGGTCCACCAGCAGCACGTTACACGATAACGAGGAGACAACAGTCTGAAATGGTCATTCAAGTCTTAAAACATCGTTTTCTTCTCAGTATAAAACTCTTGAAACGACTTCACCAAGTAGTTCTTGTACTAATACATGTCATGTCATTTTTCCTGCATTTGTCTGATCATCTCATGCTTTGTGTCTCCTTTGCAGCTGAGTTGTCTCTGAGAGGAAACACAATGCCAAAACATCGAAAGGTTTTATTGGATGTTATTGATGATTTTGATCGCCCAGAAAAACTTTCTGCAGACGATGTGTACGCAGAAGCTGGCGCGTATGCCAACGGATTCGAGGATAAAACGGGGAAACGCATTCCAAAGGCCGGATGGCACGCTTCTGCAGGATTGGGAAAGCTTCGTGCTGAATCGAGCATCATCAGTGCTGAGCTCAAAGGGCCCAACGCCAGCGCAGGAGCCGAAGTCTCTGCAGCGTCTCTGAGTGCCGAAGCCTTCGCCAAAGCAGAACTGGCCAGTGCTTCGTATTCTGCTGGTCCAGTGAAGGCTTCAGTTGGTCTGTCAGCAGACACCGGCGCCAGCATCAGTCCGACTCATGTACAAGCACAGGTGCTGGGAACAGGCTTCTCATTTGGTAGTAGAATGGGCATTTATGTCCTTGGCAATGGGTTTGAAATCAACTTCTGGTAAAGAGAGTCCACACCTGATAAACCTCTGTCACTGTGTTCTGTGACTTCTGATGACACATTAAAACATATTTGTAATGATTATATCTTGTATGCTTGCATGACCATATAAGGGTTACCTGCCAATTATATTTTGTATGCTTGCGTGACCATATAAGGGTTACCTGCCAATTATATCTTGTATGCTTGCATGACCATAATATGGTCACATCAGGCTGTCTGTAAAGGGAAGCAACAGACGAGTGGCCGAGGAGATAGTGGGGCCCTTTTGGAGAGACTACTTGCAAGATGTAGAAGGTGAACAATTCGTGCATGAATGCCTTGGAAGTGACATTTATTTAGAGAATTATTTGATCTTGAGTAGGAAGATTATGTATTACTATTGTATGTATAATTTAGATTTAAATATACTGTTGGAGCCATTTTCCACATATATGTGAAATACCTGATTGGGCCAATAGGTGGCCTAATTGTTTGAGTGTGCATATAGGTGGGAACTTTACTTTCCGTGGCAGGTGTTGCTAGACGGAGGAGCACACAGTTTTTCGACCGCTTAATAACGCTACACTACAACGCAACGCTACGCTCTGTCACTGTTTGAATGGACTATGTACACATTGGAATGGAATATTAAGACGGTGAACAATAAACCAAGCATCACAAAGAAAGAAACTGGAAGCTGTTTTGTTTTCACAGGAACCGAATCACAGATGTAAGGTAGCAAGCGCGTCGATTAAGTTTTTACCGTCTAAGCAGCATCTCAGTGGCTTCAAGCATTAGGCTTAGCCATTACATATACAGTAGTAGATTTTGACATGGATTTTTATTTTATGAAACTGACTTAAGGCTAGTTTGGATAACTACAGAAGTAGCTGAACAGAAGTCCTGCACAAAAGGGGGAAGAAACAAACTTCTTGTCCGGGAAAGGGAAATAAGATGGATATGATCCTGACTTCAGACATTACATATTGTAGTTAATGTAAATTTGTTAATGAATATCATACACTTGTGTAATGTAATGTTAAGTTGTTCCTTAATAGTTAAATGCTGTTAAACAACAGCCTTTAAAAATTGTATCTCTTTTGCTTTTACAGAGGAAGGAGGCCCCATGAAGTTGGGAAAACTTCTGGCCTCCAGGGTTTTGGCAAGGCCTAATCTTTTAGATAGCATGTGTAACTTGAGGTATACTCCATGTTCTATCTGGATGCACCTTCAAGTGTTTCTGTGATGTCTTCTGACGCGCTCCTGGCCAAAACTGCTGCTTGCTTGTTTAAAATAAAAAAACAGTGTGTGAAAGAGACTATAACAGTGTGTGAGATAAATATTTTGGCCTACACGGCCTCCCATATGTTTTTCTCTCCCTGCGGAGACTCTTACACCTGAAGAGACATTCAGAATAAGTAAGA